>PVIC010007112.1:10293-52025 GCA_004025085.1 Thryonomys swinderianus | reverse complement strand
AAAAAAAAAAAAAAAAAAAAAAAAAAAAAAAAAAAAAGAAACCTGTGCATCCATGTTTATTCACAATACCCAAGAGAAGAAATTGTCCCAGGTCCCTGGCAACAAACGGATACAGAAACATGGAATAAATGGTTAATGGAGTATTAGCCATGCAGAAGAATGAAGTCAAGTGATTTATAGGAAAATAGCTGGACCTGGAGATTGTTTTACATGAAATAAGTTAAATACAGAAATATAAGGCCAGGCGTGGTGGCTCACGCCTGTCATCCCAGCACTTGGGAGGCAGAGACAGGAGGACTGCTGAGCTCGAGGCTTGCCTGGACTACATAGTGAGCTCAGAGGCAGCCTGAACTACAAAGCGAGACCCTGTCTCAAAAAAAAAAAAAACAGAAATATAAGTATCGTATCCTTTCCTTCATATGTGAAGATTATAAATAAGTATACAGGAAATAAATATGACCTGAAAATAGAAGGCAGACTACTCTATTGAGAGAAGGGAAAAGGAGGGGCTGAGGGTGTGGGAGAGAGGGTAGTAGGGAGGGTGGGTATGACCAAACCACGGTATAGGCATGTTTGGAACAGAACATCACAGTGAAATTCTTTTATTTGTATAATACACGATTGAATAATTATGGTACAACATACAAAAGGTCATAATAAGAAAATAATTTTTCGAATGAAAACAACTTTTCATAGAAAGTGGGTGTTTTAATATTTATTTACTAATTTCTGTTCCGTAATGTTTTTTCGGCTTGCCAAATCTAGCTAGTGAAAATATAAGATATGAGGTACAATAGTGCAATTTTTAGTTTGAAAAGTTATTACTATAAAGATATTATGCCATTAGTCTCCCTCGAAATACTCTCCGTCACTTCATGCATACTTATCACTCTATCCCTTTCATCAGTTTCAGAGACAGTTCTGGGTCCTGTTTTGTGAGTGTCTTTAGGTGCCCTGTGGTGGTTGTCTTGATGTCCTGAGTCAATCCAAAACATTTACCTTTCGTGGTCATTTCGTCTTTGGGGAAGATCCAGTAGCAGTGCAGTGCCAGTTCTAGTGAATAAGGAGGAGGAGAACACACTGTATTACTTTTACAAGCCTGACTTTCCACTGGCTGGCATGTGGAAGGAATATTCACCTTATCTTGATCACTTCTGGTAAAGACACTCACAAAAGAGGAACTCAGAACATAGTAGAAATGACAGGAGAAGTATCTTTGAGGTGAGGGGGTAGTATTTTTTTTGGGAGGGTGTTAATGGAAATGTGCCCTTTACTATAATAATTTTTAAAAATTGAAATATCAACCATGTATTTTGAGCATGCCTTCTACATATTAAAGTTGAATTTTAGATGAAGAAATAGCACATTAGCAACAAATTCAATTTAAGCAGGTATCCTGTTTTTTAGCTGGAAAGCCCTACTAAGTTTGCAAAATCACTTATTCAGATTACTGTAATTAGTGGGTCAATGCTTGTGATCATAATATGGTTAAAATCACATTACTGATCTTAGAAACTAAGGGCCTGAATAATACTTCTGGATGGTTTGACTCAAATCATACTTAACGTGCCAAGTGACTTCTAATTGCCTGATTCTGACCTGCTGTGTTAGTGATGGCACTCAAGCACAAACATTCTAGTGAGATATCGTTTTGCAGCCCTGAACATTATGGATTTCTTATAGGTCTTCTTCTTCCTAATTACCTCCCACTTACTGTAACTGGCTTCAAGTTCTACCCTGTCATTTGAGACAATAGAATTCTATGACATGAGATGATGGAATTGTGCATTTCCTCCTTCCCCTTGGCCCTATATCTGAATGGAAGGCCTTGTGTACCACTGGGACAATCCACCTTATATCTCCTAAGAACAATAGGGAGCTGGTGAAGCATTCTGTGTAGCACTGTGATGTAGCCAGGCTTTCATTTTTTTGAAAAACATTTACTCTTTGCTTCCTGGAGCATAAATAGAAGAGGTGTTAAGTGAGGGAGAGACCAGTTAGTCGGCTATTGTGGTAGAGGTTCTGAGAGACAATGGTGACCAGGTTGGTGCCGATAGAGTTGGAGAAAATGGGGCAAACTGGAGGTATTTTGTAGGGAGAACCAATAGGACATGGTGATACATCGGCCATGAGAAAGAAGAGAGGTTGGAAGTGCTCAGAGTGTGTCCCAGGTGTTTGGCACGAGGGACAGTACGGATGCTTCACTCTTGGTATGAGAGGGAAAAGATAATGAGCACAGTCTGGGCCTCCTGAATGGGAGACACACACAGGTACTGGAGTGGAAATGCTCTGCTGAGATTTGGAACGCATTCCTAGAAGACCCTTTGGACTCCAGGTCCGTCTATGGAATCCAGAACTTCTTACAGCAGCATCGTCACAATTGCCTGTTGTGTTGGCGAAGGTTTATTACCAAGGGTGTATTTTACAAAAGAAACTTGGAACATGTAGTTTGTTCAAAATAAATATCAGCATTACCACTGCTGTAATCATCTTGACCACTACAATCAGTAGCTGGTTGTTGATGGTACTTAAAAATGCCACTCTAGGGGCTGAAGTTTCATTCAGCTCAGTAGTTCCGGTGCTTGCCTTGCAAGCGCAAGGTCCCTGGTTTGATCTCTGGTAACCACATACAGCAATCCTGTGTGTGGTGGCCATACCCACTGGCAATCAGTACCTCATACCACAAATGCTGAGCTTGGTGGCTCAAGCCTGTCATCCCAGCACTCGGGAGGCAAAGGCAGGAGGATTGCTGAGTTCGAGGCTTGCCTAGGCTACACAGTGAGCTCAGGGCCAGCCTGAGCTACAAAGTGAGACCCTGTCTCAAAAAAAAAAAAGCCACTCTATTTGTAGTTACAGGGTTGTGTCCCTGTTTAGGGAATAGTGTGTATGTATTTGAACCAAAAGAATACTCTTTACATGACTTAATTTAGTTCCTGTTTCTGTGCCTTGTTACTTTGTTTGATGATGCTAAGCCATTTAGAAGCAATACATATAAATAATGAATCTTTAAGTCTACATGTCCTGTTTACAGTCAGTTGACTTCTACCTTCTTAAGACAGGGAATTAATGGATTCTATCCTTTTTGCGACAACAGATATTGCTAGTTCTTCTCAAGCTGTTGTAAAGAACTGCTTGTATCATTTTCAGTTACCCGGGATGACCAAACAATGTTCTTAACTTAGGGAATCCCTGCCCTTCAAGACACGGTGAGTTTGTGAGCTTTGCTATTACTCATTATGTAGTCAGTGGCTTGGGTGACATTTTGATCTATTTCTCACTTTGTTCTTCCAAATCCAAGTGTCTTCTGATCCTATTCAGAGCAAGCAGTTGAAACTTTTTATGAAAGTTTTCTTTCTTCCTTTATTTATTTATTTTGTCTAGAATCTCTTAGGATTATTTTTTTGGAGAGAGTCCTAAAAATAGCTTGTCTCTAAAGTGAACTTTTATAAGACTATGCTAATTATTTTGATTTCTGTTCAACCCTGAGAAACCATTCATCTGTTCTATTCAAACTATTTTTCTGATTGCTGCAAATGAGAATGTAATTATTATTTATTAAGCCAGCACAGTACCTTTTCTGGAACACAAAGTATTGCTATTCCTATATCATATAATACAATTTTTGACTAATTAATTAGAATGTATGCCCATAATATCAAAAATGTTTACCTTTATATTTGGAAAGAGGACAAGAACACTTTTTGATTTCTGAACTTGCAGACATTTTGTGGGCCAAGTTGCAATGGTAGTTTAGGCCCTACTAGATCATCCTGAGGGTCTATGGCTTGCTTATACTAAATGATGAATAACTTTAAGTATTCAGTACCCAGAAATGTGAAGTCGTCTCTTCCCAAATGATAAATGACGAGTGAAATGTTAATGATAAACCATGGTAGCATTAAAACTGAATCTATTTTGTGGTAGTATAGTTTTTAGGAAAGAGTAAATCATGGAAAAATAGTTCACCAGGCCTGTAGTTACATTCTGGGGTGCCTTGGTGACAAAGGTAGGTCAGGGGTTCAGGATGAAATGATTCTGATACGATTCCTATGACATACAATAAATAAAAGCTGACAAAAGCTAGACGCGGTAGCCCTTCCCTGGATTCTCAGCTACTCAAGATAGTGGAGCATGAAGGTAACATGAGCCTAGTAGTTTAAGACCAGCCTGGGCAACATAGCAAGACTTCATCTCTTATTAAAAAAAAAAATTGAAACTCATAATGGATGGGGGCCAAAATCACAGACAGAAGAAAACAAACAAAGCAGCACTTGAGAATGGCAACCCATATGCCAGAATCCAGAGAGAGATCTAAAGTCTGAAGTGCGTAACATGACTGAGTGGTCTCAGGAAAGGGTGAAAAGCTCGAGGCCATAGCCTTTTAATAGATCCCTCTGTCAGGTCATCACCCGAGCTCCACAATCCAAGCTTAGCATTTTCCCTTAGTCACGTGATCCTGAGAGATTCTTCACAATGGTATGGGTGCTTTGCAAGCCGGTGATCACTCTTCTCTTGCGCCTTCCTAGTGCCTCCGGGGGTTGGAAGTTATAGCTGAGACCTGGCCATTTGGGGCTCACTAAGCATCCTGTTGTAACAAGACCAAAAAAACAAACTGCAAAAATGGGACTGGTTTTTGACCGGTTACTGGAGCTATACAGGACACCTGGGAGCTCAGAACTTCCCAGAACGGAAATGAGATCATAACACCCAGATACATATCTCTTGAATAAAAGGTAGCTGACCTCCAGGGGTATTGATAATAAGTACCAAAAAATGGTGTTTATATACTTTCATAAATTATACACTTCATTCATAGTTAATGAAAATAATATTGGGTACAGACATCTTAAATAGTAATAGCTCAAGGAACAGTGCCTTGGGTGTCAGTGGGCTGTATTTCCTCGTATTTTTCAGGAAGCATCAGGACATTGCATGAAAGAAAAACCTTCTGAATTTCGATTCCAAGTAGGACAAGACTTCCAGCCAAAGTGGATATAAATTCCTGCCTGCTGCTTGACATCTAACTCTTGGAATGTTTGGAACATGTAGTCCTCTGGGGAAAGAATGTAGCTGTCCTAAAGTTCATGGCCAGAGAATATTCAGGTTAAGGAAATAAACTAATTCACACTCATTAATCTTCATTTTCTACTGAAGATCACCATATGTCCTGAATGGCTTATCATATGCCAATGGAAGAGACTGATAATCAATTATAATATGTTTCTCCAGCGAACTGGACCCAGTGACACACTCTCAGCATCGTGCTGCAGATAGCCAAAGTATCTGGGTTGGAACTTGAAATGAAATCTATCTGGTATGTTTTATATATATTGCTGGGGAAAGGTATGTGTAAAAATTTGTGTCTATATATTCTAGTGCTGGGAGACTAAAAAAAAAAAATAAGGTGCAGAAGGTCAGACAGCAAAATAAGCCATTAAATGAATGAGCATAGTGTTTTTCTAATTCACCAAATAACTAGGGAGGACTGCTTAATAAACACTTATAGTGTTAAATCAGTAAGTTACTACCCCATTTGGCAAGAGTGACCAATTAAGTAGTACTAGAAAAATGCAATTATATGTCAACTTACTACCCGAAGAAAAGGTGGGTGATTACAAACGTAAAATAAATCACACTTCAGCTCGCTTAGAAAGCACTTCAGCTACACTGTCGGATTATAATACAAATAATACAAATGCACTGTTTAGAATAGAAGAAGTCAGAAAAACAAACAAACTTAAGAACGTAAACCCTAGGTCTGCTTTGTTTTTCCATTTTTGAGTTATATCGATTCTGCCTCTAATCACCAGCAACACAGGAATCAAGATCCTTCAGACCCACTTTCTTTTCTCAACCTCAGCAGACTCAGTAGCCTCACACTTCCTGAAAGGCGCACTGAGCAGAAATCTGTGCTGCTCACATCTGGTAAGAATCAAGAGCTGAATTTTGAGCTTATCTCCATTCAGTGGAGGCTTCTATCTGAGCAGTGCTGCGGCGAATGCATGTAAAGTAATGGTGCTTAAAGAATCAGAACCTTTCACGTCAAAGCTGTTCCATTACAAAACCATACACCTATTCAAACCATGCAGCTGGCCCATAAAATGTTTCTGGAATTCCTTGTTGGGACCTGCTTCACAGTGTGCCAATGAGACAGACTTAAACATGACTTCACAATATAATATTGTATTTTAAACCTGAAATGATAATGTCCAGTTTAATCTCCTCCTGTTTTGGCTATGCATGGTTTCGAGAGGCTTTTGGTCATTTCTAAAAGGTGCATTTGTCTTCAAAATAAGATGAATTGGCCTTTCCAAAGAAGATCAAATAATGACTTCAGTGTTTGAGGACATTGCCGATGGAGAGCTCCTCAAATGCTCGATTGCTTCCTGGAGTGTGTTGTGCCTGCTATATAAGAAATTAGCAAACATTTATTCATGTATTCACTTGGCAAAGAAATACTGAGTATCTTTTCTTCTGCAGGTACTGATCTACATGCCGTGCATGCAGAAGTAAATAAAACAAAAACAAAAACAAAACAAAAAAAACAACCCACGAAATATAGCTTACAGCCAAGGGGTAGAAGACAAACAATGGGTTATAACTTTTAACAAGTGTAGATAGTATTTCAAAAGGTGAGGTGATGATTGATACCTATAAAAAAGGTAAATAAGGAGAAGGGGATGGAGTTATTGAGGTTGATAAGGGAAATTATAGTAATAAAAGTTGACATTTGAGCTAGGATTTCAAGTAGCGAGAGCGTACGCCTTCTGGATATGTGGAGTAAGTGCTATTGGCAGGCCAGAAACTTGGAGAACACGCCTGGGAACAGCACAATCAGTGAAGGTGAAATGGAACTGAAAAACGTCAGAATAAAACCAGCTAAAGGCAGAAAAGGAATTGGGAGATCCCGATAAACAGAACTGTTCAGGTCAATTGACTCTTCTGGCTCACTGAGGGAGGCGCCGCCGGATGGTGAGCAGGAGTGCGTCATGATCTGATTCGTGTTTCAGTCGGTGCCTTGGGAGCTGCACTTCCAGTGTGGCTGAGAAGTTCTTACTGAACTTCACTCTGTTAGCAACTCCTAACTCTGAACCAAACAAACCCCGGAGTGTGGGGACGTTAGAGACTTGACACTTGGAAGAAGTGATGGCATGCAGTGAGATTCTTGTTTTCAGGTTTTAGTACAGTATCACAAAATAGCTAAAAGTCTGGTTTCAAGCCTCTCATTTTCTAAGACTAAAGAATTAGAGTATAGTCTGGAGCGACCACAGTCAACGTAGCCCCTGCTGGCCACTGGATCCCGCGTGTACAAGGTGGTCTGAAAGCAGCGCAACTAAAGCCCAACTAAAGAAATTGAATGGGGCTTGAAATGTGGCCTAAGACAGAGGTTTAGTGACTCAAGGGAGAGAGATGTTTAGCACGAAGAAGAGAGAAGTCTTTTCTGAGGAGTTAACATTTGTGCTGAGAGGTGAAGGCTGAGAAGGAGGCAGCCATGTGATCACTGGAGAGGAAGAAGGAGGAAAGCACAGGAGCCCAGGCTTTGGGGAGACCGTGGCCAAAGACTCAAATGCAGAAAGAAAGCTTGATATTTCCCAGGAAATGAAATGAGGCCAAATGTGGAATACATGAATGAGGGAATTCGCAGATTTATTGTAGAACAATAAATGTTCTAAATATTCATTACACGCTCACTACTGTGGGATGACGAATAAAAGGCACTAAAGTTGAGTTCAACTTTAAACCTCAAGGTGTTTAATGCCAAAGAAACAAATAAACTTCAACATTAGGCAACATGTTTACGAGGCTTTACGAGTTCAAAACACACTTACAAACATCATTTCACTTGACCTTCATTATAGCATAAAGAGACTGATAGAAAATTACTACTATGGCTTTTTAGCCAGGACTCTCGCTGTCTCTATCTCCTGTCACTCTCTCTCTCTCTCTCTCTCTCTCTGCCTCTGTCTGTATCTCTCTCTCTCTTCTTTCTCTCTCTCCCTCCTTCCTTCCCTCCCACCCTCCTTCTCTGTTTCTCTGGCCCATAATGCCTAGGAGGGCATGAACTATACCTATTTCTCTTACTGCTCTGCCTCCATCTTCAGGTATAGTTATTAGTTTAGAATAATGTGCAATGTATCTTCACTAAATGCATGTATTTTGTAGGCTGGAAAATCAAGTCTTTGAGGTTAAGTAACTTAAATGCTCAAGAGAACACAGAATTTTGGGGTTAGAACCACCTGGAATGTGTGGCTTTAGTCTCCCAGGCCAGTATTGCAACTTGCCCAGTGATTTTCAATGTCTCTTTCCTTCTTTTCTTCCACTCCCTTGCTTCTTTGTATCCTTCTTTTCTTCTTTTGAATAGCAGTCTTTTGTTTTCAGATAACATTTCATTCACCTGGATGTGGAAAACAAAAATTTATTATAAGTGAATCATAAACATTTTATAATTTTAGTATCAAATGATTTGTTATATTGTCAAGCAGTTAGGATGATGGAAGTAGTTTAATGAACATAGAAATTAGGCATGAGGTGTCTGGATGCACAGGGCAGTCATCTGGAAACCCCTTAACCTGATTCAATAATTAATTTTGTTTTGAATTCCCAATATTAAGACAATCCGCAAAAATTAGAAAGAATTCAGGAGTTGCACATGGTAACATGTTATATATAGATTTCCAGGAATCTCAAGAGAAGACATATTATTTTAAACTTGAATCACATCTGTTATCTCACGTGCCTGCTATAATATAACACAATAGTCCTCTCATAACAATTATCATGTAGAATTGAAGGCAAACACTGGCCATACAATTTTGCTTTACACTTTATTGGACCCAATACATGCGTTCTGTGTTCACCTTCTGATTTGTGCAGTTTTGAGTGAGTAGGAATTGCACGGACCTGAAATTAAAAGGTGGCTCAAGACTCATAAGTTCTCTAATCTATGTCATATATCCCAAGAAGCTCAAACCCATGACGGGTCTGAAAGGAGAAGCTTTACTTTGAGGTCTTGTCTCGTCTGTCATCTTGTACTCTGTCAGGAAACGGCTTCCAGATGTCCAAACATGGCACTTTTGAATGATCAAATTGTTTATTACACTTAAATATATAGTTTAGAATGCTTTCCTAAAATTAAATTAAACTCAAAGTATTTATACCCTTCAGGCAGCTCTAGAATTCTGCAGAGGTTGGTTTGAAACCAAGGGCCTATAGCACTACCTTCACCCGAAGCCACACCAAAGGCAGGTGGGTGGCTTTGTGATGGGGTACATTGAGTTTGGCCTGTTGAGGCTTAGCAATGACACATTATGGGAATTTTAAAGATGTACATATGCATTTTGCTAAATTCCTCTGACACCAAGGACAAATAAAAGCAGTAGACTTTTGTTTTCTGGTTGAAATGTAATCGCGACTGCATATAAAAATTTAGTTGGAGAACTAAATTATTATTGCTTTGCTAATATTCCTTCCACTTCCATTTATTTTATCATTCATCTGTCAAGAGAGGCTCCAAATTTTTAGCGTCCTAAGCTGTTTGGAAAAATTAGATCATTTGGCTTCATTAACTTAATACTCCATAAATAATTTCTCATGAAGCTCTGTTACTGATTTTCATTAATATTTTTGTCAGTGAAATAAAGCTCCTTTTGCTGTTCTGAAATGTCCCAATTTACAAGAGAAGGGAGCCAAACCGCTTTCATGAAGAAGGGTGTACGTGTGAGAGAGACAAAAAAGGGGGCTGTACTGTAGTAAGGAAGTTTGATTTTTCTGCCGTGATAGGCCTGAAATTTAGAACACTCCTTTTAGTCATGGCCTACTACAATGCACTGATTCTCAGAGCAGAAATCGAGATGTAAATAGAACAGTATTATTTTTTTTTTGAGACAGGGTCTTCCTTTGCAGTTCAGGCTGGCCCTGAGCTCTCTATGTAGCCCAGGCAAGCCTCGAACTCACCAATCCTCCTGCCTCTGCCTCCCGAGTGCTGGGATTACAAGCGTGAGCCACCAGGCCCAGAAAGAATATTAAGTTTTGTTGCGTGGCTTAGTGGTCCCTAAACCCCAGATAACTGTAATGGTAATGCCCCCTCATAGCTTCTCAGCTTATGGAAATCCTCTCTAGATTTCTGGGGCATTTCCTTTATAAAGATTGTTCTGTTTTTATTTATAAATTATTCACCTGTTCTCTGAATTTCTGCAGGAGTTATAGAGCCAGTGCTTCTTGTTCTAGTTCTGTGAGGAGATGAATAGTATAATTTATTAAGAGGAGGAAGAAGATAGGCATGCTGGCACATGCCTGTAATTCCAGAACTCTGGGTGGTAGAGGGAGGAAGATCACAAGTTTGAACCCAGTTTGAGTATCTTAGCCACTTAGAAAAACTATGTCTCAAAATAAAATAGAATTTTAAAAAATCCTTGAAATGCAGTTTAATGTGAAGGCCCTGAATTCAATCCCCAAAACTACAAAGAACAAAGGAGAGCAACTACTTGGTTCTTCTGACAGAGCCATCAAATAACCAGAGTAGTAGGACTTCTATTCTGTTTCTTTCCCAGAGTTACTAGGACAGTTGAGAAAGCTGATTCTCATGAATACGTTTTGAACACACAGTACGGACCAGCTACATGTTGTCTAGCGTCGATGTATAGCTACACTAATAACATTACTAGTCTTGTCTCCCCACTGTGGGCACTGGTATCAACTTGAGTGCTTGTTCTTTATCTCCATCCAATGATGATTATATAATAAATATTCAGAGCTTTATAGTTTTACATTATCATTCATGTGGCACTTCATAGTTGCCAAAGCACTTTCCCATGCCCAATGTCTATGGCATTATATGTCACAAGTGTGACATTTTTGAAAGGCACAGTGAGTTTCCCAACGATGCCTGATTAGTGGAAGTGCTGGGATTATCCAAAAGGTTGGCAGATTTCCTGTTAATCTCTGTTTGCTGTGATTATACGTTTTTTTTTTTCCTTTTTTGTAATCTAGGTGCCACCAAGGGATGTTTTATTCCAGGCAGCTCATGCAGATCCAGTTATAGAAGGAATTTGACTTTGTAAGCCATACAAGTAGTTTGGAAGTGATATTATCCACTCTCTACAGTTGGCCGCACCTGTTTCTTTGAGAGCTTTATTTTCTTTGCATTACAAGAAGGGTAGTTAGTGTACAGTGCATTCCTGGGATGATGCGTGGTCTGGCTTTCTCCACTTCAGTGCAGCCAATGTTTGCCTTCTGTGGTTGCAGATTGTCCACTGTCTCCTTTGGGCTGTCCCTTTCTTCCTTTTTTTCTGCCACTCTCTTCTTGCACATGTCTCCATGGGCTAAAGCCATTTTTCCCACACTAGGGGTTGACTCCAGCTCTTCCCCAGGCTACATTCTGCTCTGCCAGTGCACTATGCCCCTGCGCTGGAGTTCAGGGCGGAGTGCAGCTAAGCAAGAGGGAGAGCAGACGACTGATTTTAATCATAAAATGGGCTAGGTTCAAATCACCCATGAAAAGTGTTTTAGAGAACTGATCGAAATTATTGGACAAAAATATATTTTTAAATTATCAGGGTATTTTTCACATCCACATTTCCTTGGGCTTAATTGGTACTGACTAGGTCATCCAAATTAATTGCAAGCTAAAGTAAACAGTCTCTGAGAAAGATTGCATCTTATTATAATTAAAATCCAAATTTAGGTCGGAACATGCTCCTTAAATCACCCAGGGTTTGACTAGGAATAAGGGTAATGGTGATGCAGTGAGCGACTGACAAGACCCTAGCATAGTTCTCATCTATTTCTATAATGATTTTGACATTTCATCAAAGCGCAGGGAGAAACTGAGCGATTATTTATTTGACTTTAAAAATCACAGGGTGTCAGGATGTACTCAAGTGGCCACAAATGACATGTTTTGAAAGAGAAGAACCGCAATGGATGCATCCTGGCTAAAATTAGAGGAAGTGTCAGAGTGTCAGCTGCAAAATGACGGGTCTCACAAAGGGTGCTTAAGGTTAATGAGTGAGATTTCATTGTCCAGAGTGACCAGGAAATTTCAAAAGATGTGAGCTTATCTCAGAAATGAGGTACCTAAAAAAAAAGTCTCAAGAAACTGATGTAGTTAAAGAAGCATGAAAATATAGCACAAACATAATAATACAATTTCTATTTACTGAGTACGTACTATGTGTCCAACACTGTACACTAACCCTGTAGTATCTCGCTCAACTTCACTCCAGTCTAAGAGTAACCCTTCGATTCCTGCTGAGCAAAACAAGGCTTGGCACTTGGATCCTATCCATCACATTCCAGAGCCAAAGTTTTTAACCTTTCACCTTATTAAACTGGCCTGCTACCAGATACACAATTTCTTACTGTCAGACTGTGGATATTTCTCCATCTGTAATACAGAGGACTTGATAGAGTTTCGATGGCTCTAAATTCTTTCAAGAGAGAATAAGATACAGACTCTCTGGATGATGTAAAGTACTACAGAGAAGTATGTGTGTAAGTGTGTGTGTGTGTGTGTGTGTGTGTGTTAAGTGCTGGTGGAAAAACGGTGCATTACCTGGACTGGGATGTAGAGTTTCTGTGTATATTCTTACTTTGTGACCTGAACCCCTCTGATTACTTCTGGCCAACTTCTACTACCTTTCTCATAAGTGCTCTTTGTTATTTGAAGGACAGAAAGAGGAGAGAAAATTCACCTTTAAGTTTCCTACCTTTATCATTCCGGCTTCTAAAGCCTGGGCCTCAAGCAATGAAGATAACCAGGAAGAACAATCCTGAGAATCAAGAGACTGCAGTTGAGAAATACTGACATAGAGACCAACAAGTTTTTCTTCTCTCACTATTAATAAAATACCAGTCTAATTTAAATATGTTACATAATGCACATTTAATATTTAATTTGTAGAAAAATTAGAATGTATAGGTCAAAATCAATAATGTTGTACACAACACATTCACTGAGAGGAATTAGTGAGACAATATCTTTCACAATGGCATTGAAGAAAGCGAAATACTTAGGAATCATTCTCACAAAGGAAGTTAAGGACCTATACATTGAAAATGAGAGTACTGTGAGAAGAGAGATGGAAGAGGTATCGGAAAATGGAAAACTTTCTGTAATCTTGCTCTTGTACTTGTGAAAAAAACCTTTCCAGTCATTCATATGACAATACTATATAGCATTCTATGTGCCAAAGGAAGTAGGCCCTTAATATTTTAATCTGGAATATTTGCCACTTATACAACTGACAGATTCTGCCACAGAGTGTTCCTATTATTGGGCTCCAAAAAGAATTATATAGCATATTATCGAAGCATTTTACTTTCTCATTCTAATACTTTCACAATGACTTTCTGATTCTAAGCATCTCTGAGGGTGGGGAGTCAATCCTGCTTTTTCTCATTTATATGGTGATTTCTTGAAATTAGTAATTTAAATTGAACATGTAAAAGAGCCATTTTCATGTCACACCTCTCTTACCCTAAGACTGGCAGCTCAATATTTACTCAGCAGTGATCTTCACTGATAATACTTTTGAATCAGTTAGAGACTGATTCATACAGATATATTTTTTATTACATCCATGGAGAGGAAATACTTCCAGAAAGCACTCCAAATTATACTTTTTAAAAACATCTCACTTTGTCTTCTGAGAAAAATTTTTAAAAAGTACTTTGTGTTTTTTTCTGTAGCCATTGTTCTCTAAGGTGAATTTTATTAATTTTAAGGATGTCTTTGGTATTGTCAAGGTCAGGCCAATTTTAAAAGGTAATTTTTCTGAATATCATACTTTAGTGTTCTGGGAAAGGCACAATTAGCTCTTGAGGGGCAAAATTTTCTGAAAACCTTTCTGGTGGAAACTGTAGCTCGCAATGATCAAAGTCTCTTCCTGATCTGTGGACTTCTTTTGAAAATCTTAAAAGCACCTTGTTCCTACCCTGAGTATATTCCCTAGAGATGTTTTTGCATATCTGCACAGAAGATATGTACTAGAATGTTCATTTTATCCTTACAAGTGATAGCAAAAAATTGTAATAGCCTAAGTGTTACATCAATGGGAGACAGATATATAAGTTAGATATATCCATATTGAAAACTGAATTATCACTACATCCATCAGCATGGGTGAGTCTCCAAACTGTCCAGCAAAAATTAAAAACTGGTGTTGTGCTGTGCAGGGAAGACCAGGAACCTGTTCACCCTTCCCACTGCCACGGGGTCTGACTACGAACTCCTAGATGGATCTGCACTTTGGTTTCCTCAGCACAGGAGGGAAGAGGTGATAGTTAAATGATCAGCTGACTGATGATGAGACCAACACCCTAGGGGAAAGTTTCACTCCAGGACTGAAACATTACTGTACCACACAGAGCAGGTGAAGGACAGACTCAGAAAGGGTGCTGCCCTGAGATTGCATGAGAAGCTTCCATTCAGACCAGGAAGGTCACAGGTCTTGTATTCTATGGTGGGAGGCCAAATGTGGGGCGTAACTTTTAGAGGGGGCTGAATCCGAAGGTGATCTAATAGAGTTCAGTGGTCTGCTTAAGCTGCCACACTGCCATCTAGATCCAGTGGAGACCAGTGACCTGGTTTACTGTATGTTAATATTTGGGTTTCCTACAATACACACCTCAGAGACAAGGAGAGTTTAGAAAGAAATGCTTGAAGTCCTATAAGAAAACAATTTCCAGAGATGACTGATCTAAAAGTCACCAACAATAGCCATGCCACACCCTCAACATTAGACAGCCTTGAAATTTTTTTTCTGCTAGCTTAGTCTGCTGCCCTAAATCTCAGTCTCCCACAATGTCTTCAGACATGACCAAAATACAGACAAATTTTCTGCCGGAACAAAACACACATGACCTGGAGTTCAACTGCCAATGTTGTCCTTGTTCCCAACTGAGATTTCCTAAACCTGGTTTTTACCAGCTAAATTCTGTCAGCATTCTGGTCTTTTAGACATCTAGATATGAGCCACAACACTCAGATACATATGAATTGTCAAAACTGAATCAAGAAAACTTAAAAATCCTAATTAATCCAATAATGGGCAATGAAATTAAAGCAGTAATCAGAAACCTACCAACTAAGAAAAGCCCAAGACTTGATGGATTCATTGTCACATTGTAGGAAATATCTAACACTAACATTTCTTAAAATCTTTAATGAAATCAAGAGGGAAGAAGTACTCCCCAAATCATTCCTAAAAGCTAGCAGTATTCTGACTTTAAACCAGATAAGAATCCAATCAAAAAGAGAACTACAGGCAAATCTCTGTAATGAACATAAATCCTCAACAAGTTATTGGCAAACAGAATACAACAAGTCATCAAAAAGTTCATACCATCATTCTGTGACCAGGAAGACTGCATATGAGGAATGCAAGGATGGCTCAACATACATCAGTAAACATAATTCATCACATAAGCAAAAGCAAGAACAAAAATAACATGATGATCTCAATAGAGGCAGAAAAAGCCTTTGACAATATTCAACACCCACTCATTATTACGACCTTGAATAGGTGCAAAGGATGTTATGTGAACCTGATAAAAGCCATTCACTAGCACCCTAACAACACCATACTAAATAGGAAAAGAAGGTAAAACTTTCCCTCTAAAATCAGGAACAAGACAAGGATTCCTCTATTTCCATGTGTGTTCCATGTAATCCTAGATAAATTATCTGGAGCAATCAGGCAAGAGAAAGAAATAAAAGTGGGGCAACCAATTTTCCTGTCCCCTTTCTATCTCTCTTAGGCAGAAGCTATCTTTCTTGCAATAAATTTTCCTACTCTTAAAAAATAAATAAAATGGATACATATAGGAATGAATATGTCAAAATATCATGATTTGCAGATAATATGGCTTTCTACTTAGAAGACCCAAAAAATTCCACCTTGCAACTCTTAGAATCAACCAAATTCAGCAACATAGAACGATACAAAATCAATTCACAGAAATCAATGGTATGCCTATATACTAATAATGAACTCACTGAGATAAAATAAGAAACAATACCATTCACAATAGCATCAAGAAACAGTAAATACTTATGAATTAACTATGGAAATGAAAGACTTCTATAATGAAAGTTGCAACTGTGAACAAAGAAATTGAGGACAACTTCAAAATGTGATGGTAATAAAAAAGGGAAACAAAACTTATGTATTTAGGGGGTGGGGGTTGTGGGATGGGTAGGGGAATGGGAAAAATGAGAATTAAATTGTATCATATACTGGTACAAATTCCCAATATTGAATGAACATGATGTGTATATACAATGTACCAATAAAGACAAAAATTAAAAAAATTTATTCACAACATAAATTAATAAAACACTCACAAGTTTAACAAAATGGAAGGATAGCCCCTCTTCCTAGGCACAACGAATATAATCGAAATAACTATACTCCCAAGGCTGATGAATAGTTTTATTGTAATCCTAAACATAATACTAACAGCAATTGTAACAGATCTAGAGAAAATTATCCTAAGATTCATGAGGAAGCAACAGAAACCCAGGATAGCAAAGGCCGTCCTGGGTAAGAAAAGCAAAGCAGGAGGCATCACAATCCCCAGTTTGACATTATACTACAAATGTGCTGAGATTATAATAGCATGGGACTATAGAAATAGGTATGTGGATCAATGAAACAGAACAGAGGAAGTAGAAATAAACTCAGGTACATTTGACCCTGTAATATATTACAAAGGGGAGAAAAGTACTCCAGAAGAAAGTTAGCTTGTCAATAAATGGTGTTAGGAAGTTGGATATCCATATGTAGAAGGCAGAGTCTAGATTCATATACCTTATGACATACTAAACTAAACTAAAATGGATCAAAGATTGAAATGTTAAAATAGAAATGATCAGGCTGGAGGGTTAGCTCAGTCGTTCCGGCACCTGCCTCACAAGTGCAAGGTCCTGAGTTCGATCCCTGGTAACCACATACAATGCTGAGCGTGGTGACGCACGCCCACCAGCAATCAGTACCACATACCACAGTGCCGGGCGTGGTGGCTCATGCCTGTCATCCCAGAACTCGGGAGGCAGAGACAGGAGGATTGCTGAGTTCGAGGCTTGCCTGGGCTACATAGTGAGCTCAGAGCCAGCCTGAACTACAAAGCGAGACCCTGTCTAAAAAAAAAAAAAAAAAAAAATAGAAATGATCTGATGGACCATAAAATAAGTAAAACCCCTGAAGACATAGGGATAGAAAGGACTTTCAGAATCTCAGTGGTGCAAGAAATAATATCAAGAATTGACAAATGGTAGTGTATCAAATTAAAATCCTTCTACCTAGCAAAGGAAATAGCAAAGAAGGTGAAGAGACAACTGACAGGATAGGAAACCAATTCTGCCAGCTGTTCCTTGGATGGAAGACTAACATCTAGAATACAAAAAGAACTCAAAAGAGACTAGATACTTTCTCCAAAAACAAAACAAAACAAAGCAAAACAAAACAATCAAAAAGAGGCACCCGAAATGAATAGAAATTTCTCAGAAGTAAAATGGTCAAAAATACATGAAAAAATGGTCAACATTCCTAGACCTTATATAAATGAAAACTAAATCAACACAGAGATACCATCTTGCTCCAGAAAGAATGGCTATCATTAGGAAATCAATTACAAATGCTCATGAAGATGTGGGGAAAGGAATTCCTCCACATCTTTGGCATGGATGTGAACTAGTACAACCACTGTGGAAGTCATTGTGGAGACTCTGCAAAATCTAAATAGAGAAATTCCATTTGACTCTGCTATTCTCCTTCTAGGTATCTTTCCTGGAGGTAATGTTCTTGTGTTACATGGATACATGCATAGCTCTTTTTATAGCAGCACAATTTATAACAGCTAAATCTTGGAAACAGCCTATGTGTATATAACAGTGAATGGGTACAAAAGGTATAATTACACACAGTGAAGTACTACTCTGCCATGAGGAAAGATAAACTTGAGGCATTCTTTGGTATATGCGTGAAACTTGAGGCCATAATGTTAAGTGAGATATGTCAGACACACAAGCTTACATATTACATGGTTTCTTTTATACGAGAAACACAAGAGACAGAGAGGGAGAGCGGAAGGGAGGGAGGGAGGGAGGGAGGGAGAGAGAGAGAGAGAGAGAGAGAGAGAGAGAGAGAGAGAGAGAGAGAGAGAGAGAGAGAGAGAGAGAGAAGCCAGTATAAAAGATATATAAATAGGATGCAGGGAGATATTTTTCAAATAATGGAGGAAGACAAAATAGACTAAGTAGGGAGGGTTATGAGAGAAAGAAGATTTTAAAAAGCATTGAAGAGAAAATGATAAAAATAAAGCCTTCATCAATGGGAAGAAGATGAAGAGTTGGAAGGAGTGGAGGAATAAGGAATTTAAAAAAGCATTAACAGGGCTGACCCCACTATTTTGCTGCTAGGTATATACATGAAAGAATTAAAAGATTCATATCACGGTGACATATGTGCACCCATGTTTATAGCAGCTCAGTTTGTGATAGTTCAGTCTTGGAAACAGCCCAAATGCCCATCAACAATAAAGTGTTTTAAAAAATAAAATAGAGTATTACTCTGCCATAAAGAATGATAAATTTGAGTCATTTATACTCAGATGGACATACCTTGAAGACATACTCATAATTGGAATAAATAGGACACAGATGTGTAAATATTGTATCATTTCTCTGGTATGAGAAAATGAAGATATAACTAAGTTCTACAACGTATGATTGGTATTGTGAAATAGGATAACATTGTTCGAAGGGAAAAGGGGGTAAGGGCTAGTAAACAAGGGAAATAAAAAATTTCATGGCCAAAAAGGAAACAAAGCTTATGTATGTAGGTATGGCTTGTGTAGGGAGGGCAGGGGAATGGGAAAAATAACAATATGTGTCATGTACTGGTACAAACCCTCCATGTTGAATGTGATAATAATGTGTATATAAAATGTACCAATAAGAACAATTTTTAAAAAAAGCATAAAACATATGATATACATGTGCCAATTCCCCAGAATAAATATAATCATTTTGTACTGTGAACATGTACTAATAAAAGGAAAGATTAGCAATGCTGTGAAACAGTGCTGTTCTTTTCATTCATTGTTTTGTTTGGAAAGCTAGACATAATTTTAACAAAGTGTACTGTTCATGTTGAAAATTGCTGGATGATGCATATGGTTGGATAACGTTTACATGAAGTCTTGTACCGTGCAAAATGTATCTGTTCAGATAAGCTATATTATGCTGCTTAAATAAAGCCCTCCAAATCTCAGTGGCTTAATGCCCCAATATGTCCAGGACAGATAATCTCAAAGCTGTGCTCATGGGGCATTCAGAGGCTCAAGATGATACCGGCTGTGCCTTATCTCACGTCTCCCTGATCAGTCCACCAAGGAGAAGCAGGCACAATAAGTTGTACATTTGCTTTTCAAGCTTCTGCATAGAAGCAGTACATTTCATTTTCACTCAGGCTTCGTTGTTCAAAACAAATGATACACTCACACTGACCTTTTAGCAGGACTGGGTTGTTTGATTTTACCATGAAATTTGAAGGGAAAAATCATTTTGAATATATGGTGAAGAACTCCTTATAGCTACCAGACTAAATATCCTATAATCCATGGTAATCATCTGTGTGTCTCTGCCATATACATCAAGTAAATGGATATGATATGAATGGAAATATTGAACACAAAATTTGTTTTAATTAATTAATTAATTAATTAATTAATTTTTTGACACAGGGTCTCACTTTATAGTTCAAGCTGATTCTGAACTCACTATGTAGCCCAGGGAAGCCTCCAACTCAGCAATCCTCCTGCCTCTGCCTCCCAGCTGTTGGATTACAGGCGTGAGCTGCCATGCCCAGCATTGTGGTACTGATTGCTGGTGGGGTGTGAGTCACCACACCTGGTATTGTTGTTTGTGGTTACCGGGGATCGAACCAGGGACCTTGCCTTTGCCAGGCAGGTGCCAGAACCACTGAGCTAAATCTCTGGCCCTGAACACACACTTTAAATTAGTGGTAACTATTTTGGGGGAAGGAGGGAGAGAAGTGGAGAGGGATGAAGGGGCTGGACAAGCACTGGCTGTCACTTCCCTCAACTCTTTATCTGTCCTACTTTGTTCTGTGCTTGGAGAGGCTGAGAGGCACGCGCTCTGAATGGGTAACCTGCCTTCTCTCGCTTCAGGTTTGGCGCAGACAGTAGGGAAACAAGAGAGAGATGCAAGTGAGAACGTAGTGTATTCTTCTGCCTCCTTCGTTAGGATTCACGCAGAATGAGTCTGTCCACAGGCCAGAAGTGCCTGCTGCCCTCGGGCTGGCCAGCTCTGTATGGTTTTCCTTTCGCTTTCCCCTGTCTCTGTCTCTCTCCTGTCACAGACCCTAAGGGTAACAGCTGAGTTGTTCTCAACCCCCAAAAGTCTGCCCTACCCACTGTGGCTCTGCAGCCACATGCATGACCTTATGTATTTGTTCAAACTCGTAGAATACTTGAGAGTGAGCCATATGCAAGCTATTCATTTGGGCGGTAATGATGCATCAATCTAGGCTTGTGAGTTGTAACAAATATGACACTTCGGTGGGGATAATAATAGGGGAAGCTATGTATGGGTAGCAGAAAAGGGTGTATGAGAAGCCTTGGTACCTTTTGGTCGGTTTTGCTATTAACCTAGCACTGCTCTAAAAAAATAATGTACTAAAATATTTAGTGTAGATTTTCATTCCATTTTATGGGTAAAAGTTTCTAAAACCTTTGCAATCTGTGAAGGGCTGAGTGCTGAGTTTTTTTTTTTTTTTAAGCTAAGGACATGGTGGCTGGGGTTCCTACATCGTCCCCAAATCATGATGGTTTCCAGAAAGACCAGAGAAAGACTGGAAGGTTGACGCTGTCAGTGTCACCTTCCCAGCCACTGAAGAAGGCAGGGGGGCCGAAGGCTGGACTGATCAACAGTCGCCGGTGATGTAATCAACCTTTCTTACATAATAAGAGCCCCTTAAACCCTTACAGGACAGAATTTGGATGACCTTCTCAATAGCTGAGCAAATGTAGATTCCCAGAGGACGGCAGCATGGAGCGGGGCGGGGCTTTTGTAGCCCTTCCCATACACCTTGCCCTGTTCATCCCCTCAGCTGAACCCCTTGCAATAGCTTTTATTATAAGGAGGTAAAGACAAGTGTTTACCCCGAGGTCTGTGAGGAAAAGAATACAATCCAAGGAGAGGACTGTGAGGACCGTGCTTTGCGGCTGTTTGGTCGTCGGGAGCGGGGCTGTCTTTTGGGACTGAGCTCTTAACCTGCGGGACCTGACGCTCCCAGTAGGCCACAGTGTCCAGGTGCTACCGGACCGTAGGACACTCAGCCCAGTTCCTCTGCTGGCAGAGAGCAGATCCTACCCATTTCAGTGACCGGAGGTAAAGTGTTGCACGGAGAGCGAGTGATAGCGAAAACGGCACGTGGGCTTTGCTTTCTCCTGTACCTCTCACCCGTGATGTCTTACAGCTAAAATTTAATTCTGTTTACATATTCTAAATTTTTCAGATTTTTTGTAGTAAACGTCTATATTTCAAAAATGTCATCTAAAGACATTGGATACAACATGGAAGTGTAGAAGCACTTTAGACAATGGGGGAAATTCTTTAGTATTTATCTCCAGAGTCTTTCTATTATTCTGGTTGGTATAACATTTAACTATATTTGAAATTAATATCCGGCCCGGTGTAAGTACTTTGATATCCCAGCAGGCTTTTGGTTTGTTGTTTTGTTCCTTTATCATGAGGATATCGCTGCCTGGAGTTCCATTTTGTTGTCTCTATGATACCCTATGGATTTCAGAGAATTTTATGTTTTATTTTGAATATGGCAAAAAAATTGCCTGCTGCTTGTAAACATCAGTATCTAGGAGATATTCATAATGTTGGGTTTATATAGCATCTGTAAATTGACCCCGTCCTCTTTTGCCTGGAGTTATACTTGAATATAGAGTGCTTCATCATTTAAATTATTTTCCATAAAATATCAGAAATAAATAAGAGGAGAAAGAAGTATACACAAGTGAATATATTGAATGTGATTATGCAAGTGTCCTACAGAAGCTGAACTCGGGAGAGAAAAGAGCAGGTTTTTTGCAAGATGCTCCAAGGGAAATGTGAAATGTCATATTTTCATGTAGACAGAAAATAAGAAATGAAGTGTTCAAAAGCTGTAGCAAACAAAAGGTGCAACTTTTAAGAACCCACTTATTTTTAATAAAATAGGTGGAATGAAGGCATGGAGGGAGGGGAAGAAAGGGAAAGTGATGAAAAGGGTTAAGGCTTACTATGCACATGTTCTAATTCCCCACAAAGAATGTAAACATCACACACTACAAACGTGTACTAATAAAAAGTGCAAAAAGACCTATCAGTGCCAGAAGGAAGCTGAGGCATAACCTTTGCCAGTGGCCTGGTGCTCAGTCAGCTTGTCCCAGGCCATCCTTGTTAGCTACCATGCAATCCTGTAGCACAGTGATTTGTGTGATGGGGAGAAATATGTGGTATCCCAAACATGAAAATAATCTTTGATTTCAATTCCTTTGATCTCTACCCTGTAACACTTACCTTGCCAAGCCGTGCCCTCCGTCCAGGAATGCAGAGCCTACACAGGAAGATTCGTATGTGCAAAAACCACGCCATGCCCACGTGTGCTGTACCAGGCGATAGTAGGGCAAAGCGGTGCCAGGACATGGGGAAGTGCAGTTTGGCAGGGGGAAACGGAGTCAGTGGCACGCGAACCTGAACTGTTATTATTCCTCAGGGTCTGAAGAAAAGCCCGTTGTGTTTGGCAGTATGGATCCCTAAGGTGAGAAAAGAGGTGAACTCGGAAAATGAGGTGAAGGCCTGATTGTCTCAGCAAATTAAGAACCTTAATTTTTGAGTCAAGTTTAGAGCTGATCAGATCTATTTCAGAATATTTTCCCCTTGAGAGTGGAGAGCACTGGGAAACGCAAGACTGGATGAATCTCCTTTGCCTGTTAATCCTCCAGCCCTGTCATCCTCTTCCTTCCTTCCTTCCTTCCTTCCTTCCTTCCTTCCTTCCTTCCTTCCTTCCTTCCTTCCTTCCTTCCTTCCTTCCTTCCTTCCTTCCTTCCTCCCTTCCTCCCTTCTTCCCTTCTTTTCTTCTTTTTTTTTTTTTTTTTTTTTTTAGACGAGGCTTTGCTATATAGCTCATCTATGCTTGATCTCACTATGTAGCCTGGGCTGGCCTCAAACTTGTAGCGATTCTCCTACCTCAGCCTCCTGGGTGCTGGGATTGCAGCAGTGCACCATCCTGCCAGGATGGCATTCCCTGCCTTAATGTGCCTCCACTTGGCTTATTCATCCAATGAACTGAAACATCATGGCACTTAATTCCGTTACTTCCAGCCTCTGCTGTTTGATGAGGCTCTCACATGAAGTCGTCCTTTGCATGCTGTCTTACCTGGGTGCCCAAAGGAAAATATAATGATGTCATCTTTTACAAAAAGCACCAGGAAGATCAAACAGTTTTGTTTTGACCTTTATCTATCTTACATAAAATATATGGAGTTTTAATTTTTTGGGAGGGACAGGTTTATGGCATTTGTAGTTAACTTTATTATTACTTTTAATTAGGTGAAAAAAGGGTTGTGGAAAACACAAAGAGGAAGATAATTAGAAACTTCTGGTACTTGGTGTTGTGAAGAATTTTTTACAGATACAGAAGGAAAATAAAAGAGCATGTATAAAGGGGGGAGGAGGGGGAGTGGGTAGGGATATGGGTAAAAATGAGAATTAACTTGTGACATATACTGTTACAAATTTCCCAATGTTATATGTGATTTTGAGATGTATATAAATTGTACCAATAAAGAATTCAATTAAAAAAAAGAATTTTTTTCATATCTTTTTCGCCTGTGAAAAGAATAGTCTGAGGACAGGAAATTGGAATTTTTCTTTCTTCAGTCCAGCAGGAATAAGCTACTGCCTTCTGCAGCATCTCCCTATAGTTTAAAAAATGTTGGAAAGAGTGTGACATTTGTTTTGAAACTGTGTCTATAGATTTTATGACTTGGTTTATTGCCTCACCATCTCATTGCCTCTTGGGAACACCTCTATCTTCCTGCAAGGAAATTGCTTCTTCTTCTCAATCAAATCAAGTTATCCCAGTAACGCAGCTAAGTGTCCTTGGTCACAGAGGTAGGAACACAAGAAAAATAGAGAGAGGGAAAGACAAAAAAGAACATGACGGAAGGGAACAAGGTGGCACTTGAGGACTTCGTGGTAATTATTGTAACACCAAGCACATCACTTAGTTTGGTTACATGAGCCATTAATTTTTACCTTTTTGTATTACAGTAGACTTGAGTTCATGTTCTCTATAATAAAGGCTCAGTGAAATACTCTGTCCACTCTTCCCTCCTTACCACAATTTCTTTCTTTAATATTCTTATCACTCTTACTCCTATCACTAAAGTAGTTTTGTGACAATCCACACCATGTTTACTGTAAAAGGGAAAATTAAATTTAGTGCAGGACTATATTCATGTACATATCATCAGTGCAGATGTGCACAACCCCATTCTTAGAACAGTCCTGTGAGTGACATGAGGTTTCATTGTCAGTAACTGGAAATTCTTATTTTTACCTCAGATCAAGTGTTCTGTAAGGGATATCTGATAGGGCATTGAAATATGTGCCCGAGCTGCAGATGTATGTTGGGCATGGAGGTGGGACTACAAGCTCAATGGGCAGCGAGCAACATGCATGTTGAGCACTTGGCATGGTTGCCCAGGCTACACGCAAGCCCAGTGTAATCTATGGTCCCTAATAGAGTAGCAAGACCAGAACCCAGGCCAAGATCAGAGCCGTGATGGTGTAAGTGGGTCAGGGAGAGAGTTGGGTCCTCACATGCTGGGAACCAAGGTGGGAGGTCAACTTGCCCAGCTGCCTCCAGAGTCTGTCCCTGCACTTAACTGTGTCCTGAATGCCAAGAAAGAAGTTCTCTGTGCTCAAGCAATAACTTTTATCAGCAAATCATTTCCCAAAAATAGCATGGGCATGTGTAGAGATTGTCTCAGTACCAATCTGGGTGTTACTGAATGTTTCAAAGAGTTTAGAATCTTCAGCTTCGTAAGCAAATAACCACAGTTACAAACAGGAATCGAATTAATAATCATTGCATTTCACAGAAAGCAGCACCATTTTCATATGAATAGTTGGATCCTAGTATGTTTACTCCTCTGGTTGAACTAAGAGTGATATAATGATATATGAGGGGCATGTAAAATGGATGAAAATGCCAGAGGGGAAAAAGACACTAAGATAATGAAATTGTAGAGCTGGGCTGCCTACACTCTGCAGTGATGATGGGCACAGTCACTATCCCTGCATCCCCATGTAGTAGCTATTAGCCTCTTGTGGCTGTTTGGCACAGCCAGTGTGACTAGTATGACTGGCAAGTGAATACTTCATGTTAATTACTTTATACTTGAGTAGTCTAGGTGGTTAGTGGCTAACAAGATATATTGCAGGGATATAGAAACTGGAATATAAAGAATCCTTGAAATAAATGTGTGTATTTATTTTGGATGAAAACTTTGAGGATGACATGTTGCTACATTCAAATATAAAGGGTTTTCAAGTGGTTGTTTAAGTACACTCATGACTTCACAGTGAATTAGGATGAATGAATAACTGGTTACATGGGGACAAATTCTAGATGTTATAGGAGGGTAACATCCAGTGTGTCTAAGAGGCTGTGAGTGACTAGACTAAATGCCTTTCAGAGTCTCTTTTGTATACTGCCTATCCTTCCATCCATCCGTCTGTCTGTCTATCTATCCATCTATCTGTCCATCTATCCATCCATCCATCCATCTATCTATCTATCTATCTATCTATCTATCTATCTATCTATCTATCTATCTATCTATCTATCTATCTATCATCTATCTCTCTGTCTGTCTGTCTGTCTCTCTGCTTATTGCCCATGTGATCTAAATTTGGAAATATTTATATCAATATTGGAAATATTTAGATCAAATCAATATTTATATCTAAATGTTGGAAATAGTGTACTTTGGAGAGAATTTTCTTTCTAACTAAATAGTGATACGATTCTGAAGTTATTTAGGACAGCCAGGGTAGGTGGCCTTGCCTATTTTTATATTAAATCTTGGATGAAATATATTCTGTCAGTCTATGAGATTAATAGTCCTATTTTCAAGTCACTTTTTTTTTGAGAAAACTCCATTACTGAAGTAATTTGGAGGGAAACCAAAAACTAACTTTTGAGATCTTTTTCTTGATGTTTTCAACATGTGCCTTCTGTGCGCCCTTCACTTCCCACCCCTAACAGGTTTCTAAGGTGAGATCTCAGATAAATTGGCAGGCAAATTCTGTGAATAATATGATTTATAGGTTAAGTAACCCTTGATGTTAATTATTTCTAGCAAGAGGAAAATACAAGTAGATGAAAACAGTTGTCAATCTGTTTGTATTTATATACATTTCTGCAATCATATCTTTCATGTAGTGAACTTCAGAAAAAATATAAGGTTAAAACAATTACACATTTTATTTAACAATTCAAAAACAATGAAAAATCACATGATCAAGCAACAAATATTTATAGTGTTCAATGTGGTCCAGGCAATTAACAGACACTGTACACAGAGAGTGTAGAGTGGGGAATGTAGTAGTCTTTTACAGAAAGTAGACTTGAATGGAAGAGAAAAAACAAGAAAGAAATGAATGTGCCTTTGAGAAGGAGAACACAGAAGTGCTGGAGAAACAGAAGAGCAACACTAACCTAGTCTGGGCTTGAGAATGTCTGGGATTTGGGGGAGGAGAGATACATGGGTTATTAAAGATATTTGTTTCAATTTAGAAATGATTTTTCTCACTTAGAGAGATGTGTTACAGCCTTCCCGAACTTATTTGCCCTCCAGTACCTGCCTCCTTTGCCCCCTACTCTGATCTATATTACTTGTAGGCTGAGCTCTGACAGTCAACATTTGTGACCACCTTGGTCAACCACCAGTCAGATCAAGAGAAAATTAGGATTTAGAAGGATAGAGCTTCCTGAATTTGTCTATTTCTCCTGCAGCAGATGGATTCCCATCCACTGGCTACATATTGCTCATGCCTCCAGCCCCATCAAATTAAGCTACCATGGCACTTAGTACTCTGGAACTCAACACGTAGGTTCTAGGAACACTGTTTCCTCTCTGTCTCCCGGGCTGGATGGGGGAATGATTTCTTTGCATATTGCTGTATTTTTACAAGTCTCCCCTGTTTATATTCTTCATTACATGAGTATGAAATTCCAACCATTAATTTCAACCTCCATGAAATAGGGCCCTATTTTATTGGAGAATTCCTGACTTTTATATATAGCCAAGTCTCTTGACTGATTTTCTATCTTTAGATACCTTCACATCATCAGGATAAACTCAACTTTATGATCAGAAATAAAATATAAAGTTTTTCCGATATTTAATGGGAACAAAAGAAAACACCCCTCAGTACTAAAACTGCCTTTGCAAAACTTTCTATATTTCATTCTCTTCAGTTTTCCCAATATAATTTTATTCTTTCTAAGTTTTTAATATGTATTGAAATATTCAGAAAACATAACTTATGGGGCGATATTCTTAATTTGCAAAATGTCTGGCCATACAATTAAAACTTCCACTGAGATGCAAACCAATGGCTACTCAGAAAAAAATTGTGTGACAGGTATATTATATTAGAAACAATATTTAAAACATATATGCCATCCAAGAAGCTAGAGAATTAATACTATATTAAAACCAAACAATTAGAAGATAAGAAAGAATGTTATTAAATACAAAAATAATAAAAATATAGGAGACCAAATAATGAAAGACAAATATATAACATTACTTATCTTACATATATGATAACTTATTTTTCTTTTCTAAGTTTTTAACAGAAGAGAAATAATATGAGCCAAATAAGGTTGTAGATATACAGATGTAGTAGAGATTTACAAGAGATTTGTAAAATAACATTAAACATTCTTTTTTTCTTTCAATATAGCCAACTGGTGGGGAACAAAATGTTTCAACATATAGTGCTTTTTTTCAGTCAATACACTAATAAGGAAAGGAATAAGAATCACCCTTCTGCAAGTGCTATGGGTAAATGGATAGTGGTGATGATTAATAATGTCTGCTAACATCAGCACAAATGGAAATAACCAGAAATTATGTACTTTCATGTAAAGTAACACTGTTATATATAGAGTGATCTTGTAAAACAAAAAGAAAAACCAGCAAGCAGATATCTGATCACACCTGCGGCTCTACCAACATAAATAGACCTATGGGGCTAAAGGACATTCTTAGAGGACATCAAAGTGTTGCACTCAGCAAAGTAGACTCTGGGAAATACCAATAGGATAACTCTTTTCAAATTAATAAGCCAAAAAGTTAATTGCCGGAAAAAAATAGGTGATATAGACACCTTAGTCCAAAAATGACAGAAGGAACATATTCAACAATCATAATGCATAGGCCATATTTGAACATCATTCAAAGAAAGTTCATTTTATAAAAACATAAAGATATTAAATGAATATGCAAGGTTACTGGACATTTTATATCAATATCTAACATAATCTCTAAGACAAACGGTTATTTTGGAGCTTGTTTCTTGAAGAGTTTTTATCCTTTATGAATTCATATTAAAAACTTGGAGAAAAAGCCATTCAGTGTGTTAGATTTGCTTCATGTTATTCCAGCAACAAAGATTGTCATGCCCAGGTTCTGGTGAGGGCTTGGTTAGCTGTAACTTTATGATTGTTAATATTGAATGTCAAGTGTGTTGGCGTCATTCCAGTATTTTCTCTAGTGTGTGTTTGAAAAATTCTTTAATAAAAAGGCTTTTTATTGTAATTCTCACGCCATTAAACTTGAAATCCTAAGTGCAATGGACCACATTTTAGGGAGAAAAGAAAAATCAAGTTGATTCATAAAGAGAGTAAGCTACTTCCTGATGAAATGAACCAGATGAGGACTCTGCATCATGAAGAATGCTTCTGAGCTAAGATCACTTGCAGGGCAAGAAACACCCAAAAGAGATGAAAAATAGCATGTGCTACACATCAGTGAATCAATTAAATGAACTGGCTGTCTGGGGGAAGAAAAATATGACTTAACATTGCATCATACTTTCAACTATAACTCTCTATGTTATACAAAGTATAAAAGTATGTTAGTTTTCTAGGGGTGCTTTAACAAAACACCACAGTCTGGGCATCTTAAACAACAGACATTGTTTCCTTATATTTTGGGAGTATGAAATCCAAAGTGTCAGGAAGGGTGGTTTCTTCTGAGGCTTGACTCCTGTCTTTGGAACCTAAAGTTCAGACGGTTCAGTGACAGCAAAGTTCACTGTCTTCCAATGGGAGATCTTCTATGAGTTCTGTGGCCTAATCTCCTATGGTACCTGTCATTCTGAGTTTAGTGACCATTCCTGACTTCATTTTAGTTTACATAGAGCTTTTTTCTTTACAGTTTCCAATGTCCTATTCTGCTTCTCCAAATGCTTGCAACTCCATTAACTGTTCTGAGGGTATGTTTATGATACATAATAGTCACATTAATTATGCAGGGATATGTGAACATATGAATAATAAATAAACGAACAATTTTCCTCCTTCCCTTTAAACCCTGACCCCGCACATCCTACTCCTTCTTTCTCTGATCACCTTCCCCTTCCCAAACACCTCCCTCCTTGTTTTACCACCTTGCTGTTCTCTGTTTTCACCTTTTCCTTGGGCTTCCTCTCCCCCTCTTTTTTTGCTTTTTGAGACAGGGTCTTGCTTTGTAGTTCAGGCTGGCCCTGAGCTCACTATGGTGCCCAGGCAAGCCGCCGCGAACTCAGCAATCCTCCTGTCTCTGCCTCCCGAGTGCTGGGATTACAGGCGTGAGCCACCACGTCCGGCATTGTGGTATGCGGTGTTGATTGTTGGTGGGCGTGTCTCCATGCCCAGCATTATATGTGGTAACCAGGGATCGAACTCAGGACCTTGCGCTTGCGAGGCAGGCGCCGGAACCACTGAGCTAACCCTCTGGCCCATCCCCCTCATTTTTATTGTTCTATTCACAATCATGCCCTGTAGTAGCCTGGATAAGATATAAGGGAAAGAGTCTCAGTTGTCCCTTGTTGCTTTGGTAGCTTCTGCTTGCCATGAACTGCTTCTCTTTTGCAGTATCCCTCTGTAATGTCACCCTACCTTGGAGTCAGCTGATTGTGGACTGAAACTTCTATAAACTGTGAGCCAAATAAACCTTCCTTTCTTTAACTTTGGCTGTCATGTATTGTGTCTCAGCAATGAGAAAAGTATGTAAGACACATACTACACATATACACACTATATATACAATTATTACAATCTTTAAAAAGAGCATTCCCATTGAAGTCAAGAAAAAGATATCGGTACGTACTTCTGTGCCTACTACTCAGTACCGCTGCAGAACACAAATCCAGACTATATGTATTAAAATAATTAAGAACTATAAATATTGAAAAAAGAGATGCTATCTAAAAGTCTGCTTGGTTTATTCAGGCTGCCACAAGAAAACAGTGTAGGTAGAGTTAGGTATTTAAAAAAAAAAACAGAAATTTATCTCTCACAGTTGCTGGAGGCTGGGAAATCTAAGGTCAAGTCAACTAGCAGACTTGGTTTCTGGTGAAAGCCCACTTCCTGGCTCAGGGACACCTTCTTATGTATCCTTGGATGCTGGAAGTTCTCTGGCATTTCTTTTACAAGACCCCTAATTCTAATTATGGAAGTCAAACCTTCATGATCTAACCACTGTCCAAATTCTCATGTGCTAATGTTACTGCCTTGGACGTTAGGATTTCAACCTATGGATATGAAGGGGAGGCACAAAAATTCACAGTGCAGTAGTGACAATGTAAGAAGTGATCAAAATACATGGTGAATGGTAAAACTGTAAAAATTTGATACAATAAAAGACATATGATTTTTATTTATAATGTGTGATAAAAACTATTAAATGGATGCTGTCACCAAGTGCTACCAACATAAAGGCAGGTTCATAAAAATACTGATGTGACCTCCCCCACCTTACTCACCACATCTGGCACCTGTGACTTATGACTCTTCCCCAAAATAATCATGAAAATTGAACATTTTGAATTGGTTCAGGACTTTAAGGTGACCAAGACAGTGCAACTAAAGAGACTCACCAAAGAGGACTTCTAGAGTTACTTCAGAGCTAGAAAGTGAGTAAGTGTATACAAAGTGAAGGGACTGGGGGGTATTAGTGGTAGTGCATCTGTTACTGTAATATTTTTTAAAAATGTAAACAATTGTATTTCCTTCATGTCTTATATGATTGTGGAGAAAATTCTAAGGAATGAGTATATGGGATATTAAAATGAATAATAAATTTCAGAAGGATAATATAAGCAAAAACAAGAACTCGATCACACAAGTAATAACTCATAGAACCTGTAGTAGAAAAATATTCATTCGGGACCAGAGATTTATCTCAGTGGTTCTGGTGCCTGCAAGGTCCTGAATTCAATCCCTGGTAACCACATACAACAATAGTGGACGTAGTGATGCCCACCAGCAATCAATACCACACATCACAATGCCAGGAGTGATGGTTCACACCTTAATCCCAGCACTCGGGAAGCAGAGACAGGAGGATTGCTGAGTTCAAGGCTTGGCTGGGCTACATAGTGAGCTCAGGGCCAGCCTGAACACAAAGCAAGACTTTCTCTCTCAAAAACACACAAAACAAACAAAAAATCATTCACCACACCAACATCCAGAACTTAACCTGAAAAGAATCCTCACAGAAATGGATGACATTCTTACGAAGGCTAATAAAAACTGTACTGGTAGATTCAGATAAACTAAGTTCCAAATAAAGTAATAATCACATTCATTGATGGGGCACATATTATAGTGAAGATGTCAATTCTTAGTGCCACACCGAGTTCCTTACCTGGAGTAACCAAATGATAATCAAGGCTGGGCTCACAAAATCCCATCTTCTGCTCTCAATATCAAATCTGGAAAAGCAGAGATGGTAGAATGAAAGCAATCTACACTATCTGAACAACAAATGTGAGAAGCCTGTAGAGGAGACTGAGGACTGTGTTGAACTGGTACTTGTATTGGGGGCGAGGGAGTTTTGGTTTAAAGTAAGTGGGGAAGAGTTCATAGGTGGCAACGCAATGGGAATGACAGGGTAGCAGGAATAAAGTTTGGTAATTTCCGCACCTACTTCATTGCATAATTCTAAAGCAGTCTCTCAGACCACAAATATCAGTATCCCTGTGGTAATACCAGGCCAACAAGAAAGCATTGACTAAAAGGTACAGCGTGACTCCCGAGGCTTGATGCCAACCAGTGAAAGCACTGTAGTTGATGAGAAATGGTCTTTTGGTTTTCAAGTATTACCTTAACAGAATGGACTAGGATGTATCATAATGAGTCATGCATACTTAAGATAGGCATTCTTTCATAACATACACATATGTATGATTTACACATATATTTGGTACAGCAAGCTATATTTTTTCACTATGAATGAGTCATAAAAATGAATATCACTCCAGCAAATAATATAGTTTTCTGCAAAGTCCCAAAAGGCAGGACTTCTTGAAGTCACCATACTCATCCTCCTCTGTATAGAAAATAAAATTTTTAGGGCCGAGGATTTAGCTCAAGTGGTACTGCACGTACTTTGGAAGCAGAGGGCCCAAGTTTGATCCCCAGTACTGAAAAAAAAATTGAGAAAATAAATCTTTAAAATAAAAGTTTTCCAAAGCCTAAGTCTGGCTAAACAGACCTTCTCCTGTACTGTTCGTTCATCCTGGATCTATCTTGAAACCCCAGACCATTCTCTGCAAGTTTCAGATTAGCAAATGCTCAGAGATGACAGAAAGAGAGAATTTCCCACGGAACAAGGAGCTAGAATGCAGGATAAACGACGACACCCGGGAGTGCGGACTAAGACACCCACCCATTCTAGGGCAGATGGTAGCTCATAGGGTCCCACTGTACTGTTCACGTCAGCACTCGGAGACATCAGGCAGAGTCTCAGGCGGAGCAGTTCCTCGCATGGCTGCTTGGACTTCTCAGGAAGATGGAGACCTTGGCCTGACACACATGAATCAGCACAGGGAGGAGTCTGAGCTCTAACTGTTGTGGACGTGAGGGCCTGAGGGAAGACTAAGACCTTCAGTCCAGAAAAATGGGCTCAGACTTCCTTGGCTATTATGAGAGTTCTCAGGGTATGGTCAGGAGGCAGGATGGGTGAAGCCTTGCCAGATATTAAGGAGAGAACCTTAAGCAGGTTTTGAACAGAGCTCCTCTGAACTATGGGAAGACTGTAAAACTCAGTTTTTTTTTTTAAACCTGCTTTCATCCCCAGGAGGCTGTGGAGCTCAGGGGTTGGATGGGAGTTTCTCTGACTCCCCCCCCCCGCCCAGGGCACCAAAGGAGCTTGGCTTCAGGTCTGGAGAGAGGAGGGCACTCAGGCCTCAACATGAATCACTGGAAGGACCCTCATGGAAGACAGATGGGCCTTCCCTCCGCAGACAGAGACGCACAGAAAACTGCTCACCCCGACAGCCTCTGAAACTCTCAAGGAGAGGACCTCAGTAATGAGGACAGATCAACAGGTCGGCAAAGGGAACGGGTGCTGTGCTGTCAGGATGACATGTAAATACCCCTGGGAGGACCAAGAGCAGGACGACCGTCTGACGCCAAGGACGGGACTCGTTCCACTCTGCCTCAGCTGTCAGCCCTGGGGACGCTCAGGACATGGGGGTCCCAGAGATAGCTACAGCATTTTGACTTCTTCAATCTCCGGAATTGGAGGGGCTATTGTGAGAACCGAACTCAGGTTCAGACTGGAGGCAACACAGCTAGTGCTGGGACCAAGGCCCAGACTAAAGCAGGACTGAGATCTACTCCACACAGAAAGGGGGCTCCCTAGCAACCCTAACCTCTTTAGCGGCCTTTGGAACACCTAATCTGAAGTTTGGGGGCCTCAGCATGGTTTGACTTCCATTCCGGAGAAGGAGGGGTGTGGCTTCAAACCAGCAGAGGGAGGAGTCCTAGGACTAGCCAATCAAGTTGCAGAGGACTCAGCGCCTCTTTCACCACCACTGGGAACACCGTCTCTGTCTGTCTCAGACCTTCCCCCACTTCTGTAGAGCTCCGCGAAAGTTCTCATCTTGCTCATTTTCATGCTTAGTTTCTCTCATTCCTTGACTACAGCGAGGAAGGTAAGGCTTTCTGTTAGGGACTTAGGCTTGGGCGGCTCAAGGGAGGAATCCTAGGTGTAGGATTTTGTGAAAGGGAGGAGCTAAGCAGGTTGGGTTCACGTCCCACCGAGGGTTTTTTTTTAATTGTTGTTTTTTGTTTGTTTCTGAGACGGGATCTCTCTTTGTAGTTCAGGCTGGCTCTGAGCTCACTATGGAGCCCAGACAAGCCTCGAACTCAGCAATCCTCCTGTCTTTGCCTCCGGAGTGCTGAATTTTTTTCGTGGCCTTGTAGAGCCAGAGCCCACTGCATTAGAATAAATTTGAAATTTGGATATTATTTTAGTCACTTATTTTGTTGCTGGGATAAAATACCCAGCATTCACAAGTTGAAGGAGGAAAGGTTTTTTAGCTCACAGTTTGTTGAGGTTTAAAGCCATAATTGACTGGCTGCAAGGCAGGGTGGCACCACAGAGGAGAAACAGTCCATGGCATAGCGGGAAGGAAGCAAAGCACCAAGCCTCCTTTTCCCTCTTTGCTCCAACCAGACTACAAGCCTTTCGAGTGGTGCTGCCCACACCCAGAGTGGGCCTTAAATTATCCACAGCTGGAGCTATGATAAACCAGTTTAACTATCACACACTTTATCCCAGTACCGTGGGGTTTAGATCTAGCCAGCTCTGAAAAGGCTTTGCGGGGACATCCACATGTAAACCACAGCAGAGAACCATGACTACAACTTAGTCAAGTCAAAGCAAAATTTAGAATTTGGTAGGAGTAGAATCAATTAAAAAAGGAATTTGAAATAATAAGAAACTGGGAGGGAAATAAGAACTTGGAGTTAGACTTAATTTTTTTTTTTTTTAAGACAAGGTCTGGCTTTGTAGTTCAGGTTGGCCCCAAGCTCACTATGTAGCCCAGGCAAGCCTCGAACTCAGTAGTCCTTCTGCCTCTGCCTCTCAGGTGCTGGGATAACAGGTGTGAGCCACCACGCCCGGCACTGTGGTATGTGGTACTGATTGCTGGTTGTAGTATTGTTGTATGTGGTTACCGGGGATCGAACCAGGGACCTTGCACTTGCTAGGCAGGTGCCAGAACCACTGAGCTAAATCTCTGGCCCAAGTTTGACTTAATTCTAAGAACTTGCAGTTATATCATCTGGGAAAGTCTGATTTACTCAAGTTAATAAAACGCAGAAGAACAAAGTGTCAATGACATTTATTTTGAAACCCCAGTGCTTGTCCAATTTGATATTCTTTCTACTGATGAATGGTATGTTTTCTGACATATCCTAGGTAACAACAAAAGTGTCAGAAGTATAGGATGTTAGGATTTAGGGTCAAAATATTCAAATAACTGCTATTCATTAAATAGCTTATACATGCCAAGAATTGCACCAGTTATTTTACTTATAATCCTGACATTCCAGCAGTTCTAGAAGCCAGAGTTTCTCAAACCTCATTCACAGAGGAATAAAGTAGTTCCCTTGAGTGCTTACAGGACTCCTGGATCAAGCCCTACCTGCAATCCTTGGAAGAGGTTTGAACCCTCATGTGTCCCCATGGGTTCGTCTTCAAGAGTCTCCAGGGGACTTTGAGTCTGAAGCTGAAGAGTCAACATCTAGGGTCAAATTACCCTTCTGGCCAGTCCAGTGACAAGAAACTACACAACAGGGTCTGAACCAGAGATATTCATGATACTTGTTTGCAGAAGGGACCATATGAGTAGGGTTTTGTAGGAAAGGGAGGAGTTTAGGATATTTGGGGACCAGATAGCAGGATAGGCACTACGGCGAAGCTGAGAAATTGGGTGTTGCTCAGGCACCCAATTCCAACAAGACAAGGGAGTTAGAGTTCACATTGGTCCCACTCCCTCTAGTCTGGGGCAGAACCTCTCTTTCTTAGTTCCCTTCTCATTATGTCTCTCAGGTGGTAGAATGACCTCTTGTCAGAGTATGAAAAGCAGAAAGAGGAGTCAACAAGAGTAGAAAACAATGTGACGATTGTCTTAGTTTTATTTACTTAATATTTTCTTGCCTGGAGCCCCCAGGGGACTTAATACCTGACTGTGTGCCAGCTTGGCAGTCTGTGCTGTCTGAGCCCTTTCCCATATCATGTGCCCTCCTGGTGTGCCCAGTGGACCCACTGCTCCAACCTCTGAATCCAACCTCTTTTCTGTCTGTAGACGATCACTGGCTGTCCCTTTCCTCACTCTGAAATCCATCTGTTTTGATTTTGAGCTTCATATTGAAATTAATCCCCAATGAGTCATGAGGGTTCTCATCTCATTAATGAGATATTTTATTAATTTTATTGGTATAATTTAAATATACATAATGATCACATTCATCAAAGGGAGTTTGTACCTGTACATGATAGAGCTGGACTCCTTTTTCTTCCACCCCCTTCTCTTTTTTCAACTTCCCCTCCCCCTTATTTACAAAAGCATTGTTTCCAATTTTCCCCTTTTTTTTAATCAATTTTTTCTTTCTCCCTTCACAGTTTCTCTTTCTTTTGGACACTTTCTTCCTATTTCCTATTACTTATTGTAGTTTGATACCCTTATTTTCCCTTTCAGTTTTTCACACCAGAGAGACCATGTGATATTTACACATATGGGTCTGATTTATTTCACTTAAAAGTATCATCTCAAGTTGCATCCATTTAGCTACAAATGTCTCAAGTTTCTTTTTCTTTTTGCTTTCAATTGAATTCTTTATTGATACATTTTGCATACAGCTCACAATCACACTGAAAGTTTATTTTTCTTTATGGATAAATACGCTATTCTACTTTAAAAAAAACAAACAAAAATACCTCTTTTTTATCCATTCATTGGTTCATGGTATTTGGGCTGTTTCCAAGATTTTGCTATTACAGACTGTGCTACTATAAACATGAGCACAGATATATCATTGTGGTATGATGTTTTTAATTCTTTTGGGAAGATACCAAGAAGGGAAACTGCTGGATCAAATGGGATCTCTGATCTTAGTTTTTTTGAGGAATCTCCACAATGACTTCCATAGTGGTTGCACCAGTCTACATTCCCACCAACAGTGGAGAAGGGTTCCTTCCTCCCTGCAGCCCCGCCAACATTTGTTGCTGGTTAATTTCACAATTGCTGCCATTCTTTGTGGAGTGAGGTAAAATCTTAACATTGTTTTAATTTGCATCTCATGATTATTATTGCTGTATTGTATTTGTATTAGTTCATGTTTTTCATACATAATGCTTTCGCTCCTTGTGTAGAGTTGTTGCATGTACCCAACAGGCCTGCATCCCTCCATCATCCTTTGCCCCCCCATCCTTTGATCCCTTTGCCCTTGGAGAAAGAGCGCTCTCCTTCCCTCCTATCATCTGTCATTAATTTGGCTGGGATTGAGGGTGAGCTCCGAGTCTAACAGCTGGCAAAATTAGAAAGAAAGGAGATAGAAAGTGACCCCGCTACAGAGAGTGGGGTGTGAAGGATGGAGATAGATGTTTCCACAAAACAGGGATGTCCAGAGTTGCCAGAAAGCAGGGCCAATGGGACAGCACAGAGCAGACTCTCCCTCGAAGTGTCCAGAAGGAACGAATTGCTAACACCTTGATTTTGACTGCTGACCTCTAGAACTATGGAAATTTCAGATTGTCAGCTGTTCGGCGTGATTAAGGTGCAGCTTCTTTTTCTTATTTTAGGGTTATTTAAATATATTACTTACACAATTATAGTTTTTTAAAAATTGAATTCTTCATTGGTGCATTTTATATACAGCTCACAATCACACTCAACATTGGGGAATTTGTACCAGTATATGACAGAAGTTAATTCTCATTTTTACCCATATCCCTACCCACCCACAACACCCTACCCTTATATACATGCTATTACTTTTTCTTTCCAAATCATATCTATTCTTTCCCCTCATTACATTCCCCGACCATATCGCCTTTGCATATTTCCTATTTTACAAAATCTATCATACATTCTAGTTGGGAAAAATTCTAAAAATACAGATCAATTCTTATTTTACACAGTTTCTCCAAACTTTGCACTCTCTTTGGAAGTAACCACAGTTTATCTTGTAGGTCTCATTTTGAAGTTTTTCTTGTTATTTCACAGATTTATATATCATAAAAACGTAGTTTGCTTCTGTAAGCAAATTTACCCATGAGGTAAATATTGGCTTTTTACTTGTCATTTAATATAATGAGCACAAAATCCCTGTATGAAAGATCTCTAGCTCACCTTTGTAATTACACCCTAGAGTTCTAAAATGTATATGTGCCACAAATAAACACATACCTAACTTCCTATGTGCTGTTAGGATTAATAGAAATATATTCAACACATTTGAATAACAGTTCCTGAAAAAAAATCCATGATTTTATTTATTTATTTATTTAAGATAGAGTCTCACTTTTTAGCTCAGGCTGGTCCTGAGCTCACTATGTAGTCCAGGCAAGCCTCAAACTCAACAATCCTCCTGCCTGCCTCTGCCTCCCGAGTGCTGGGATTACAGGCATGAGCCACCACACCCACCACTGTGGTGTGTGATACTGATTGCTGGTGGGCATGAGTCACCACCCCTGGTAGGTTTTGTTGTATGTGGTTACTGGGGATCGAACTCAGGACCTTGTGCTTGGTAGGCAGGTGCCAGAAGCACTGAGCTAAATCTCTGGCCTTCTGTGTAATTTTTTTAATAAGAAAGATATATAACAGGGCCGGAGGGTTAGCTCAGTGGTTCCGGCGCCTGCCTTGCGAGCGCAAGGTCCTGAGTTCGATCCCCGGTAACCACATATAATGCTGGGCGTGGAGACACGCCCACAAGCAATCAACGCCGCATACCACAATGCCGGACGTGGTGGCTCACGCCTGTAATCCCAGCACTCGGGAGGCAGAGACAGGAGGATTGCTGAGTTCGCGGCGGCTTGCCTGGGCACCATAGTGAGCTCAGGGCCAGCCTGAACTACAAAGCGAGACCCTGTCTCAAAAAGAAAAAAAAAAAAAAAGCAAGATATATAACAGAGAAGCTGGTAAATGTACACAGGACATGAATATTTTCTACTTTTTTTTCTTTTGTTTTGACACAGGGTCTTGCTTTGTAGTTCAGGCTTGCCCTGAGCTCACTGTGTAACCCAGGCAAGATTCAAATGCACAGAAATCCTCCTGTCTCTACCTCCCAAGTGCTGGAATTACAAGCACCAGCCTCCATGCCTATTTTCTACTTTCATAATTGTTTTATTGTATTCTATATATATGCCACGCCAACATATTTCTTATGAATTTTAGTATATGAGTAGACTCTTACATTTTCTTCTATCAAATTTTAAGTTTTAGTCAAAAGGTGGAAAATACATCACTGTTATTTTGCTTGTTTACTGTTTTCTTATTATGTTAAGCAGAAAACTAACTTAATTCCTTGTCCATGTAAATCTAGATTTATGCAGTGATGTCTATAGTAAAAAAAAAAAAATATATATATATATATATATATATATATATATATATATATATATATATATATATATATATGTAGTCCTTTAAAAATCTGAAACACCCATGCAATGTTTTCTCTTTACATGAAAGAGAATTAAGGATTTGGTCTGAATAATCAATCAGAATCCAGGTCAGGGGACCAGACATGACGATAACCCTGTGTAATGAGATCCACAAGAAAGAAATTCCCAGGGCCCATCAGCAAAACCATGTTGAAAACCATTCCTCAGAGCCTAAGGCCAGCTGTCACCTAGAGCTCTGAATCCAGTTCAATGTAAGATGGAGAAGAGGCCAGAAGGACAGAACATGGGGAATCTGGGAGGGCAGAGTTGTGGTATGAGACAACTTACATGACTAGGCTTTGGTAATCTCTGAATATGTGTAAATATCATATACACACACCACATAAGCAGACACATGCATGCATGAATATTCACACATGTACACATATATGTGCCTTTGTGACTTATATTACACTTACAGTGATACAAGTTTTCAATGTCATATCCACAGTATCAGGTCATTTTTAAGGATCTGCTAGTGATTTCCTTTGTTCAAAAGAGAGCTCACATACATCAATTTCCAAACATTTGTCTTAGTTATTTTTCTTGTTGCTGAGATAAAAATGCCCAACACTCAGAGTAAAAAGAAGAAAGGTTTACTTTGGCTCACAGGTGGTAGAGCTTCAGTCCATAGTTAGCTAATTCCAAGGCAGAGTAGCATGGGAGAGGCGCATGGCAGAGGAGAAACAGTCCATGGTGTAGCAAACAAAAGGCAATTTGCAGCAGGCCTCTTTTTCCCCTTTGTCCAACCCAGATTACAAGCCTTTTAGGTGGTGCCACCCACACCTCGGCTTGGGAACTTCCCATTACTATCACCCATATCCATGTTAAAGTTATTTAGTTATCACACACTCTTAATCCCATACCCTACACCTAGTCCAGTGTCACACGGTGTGTTAGTTACTTTTTCTCATTGCTGAGACAAAATAGGGAACATTCAAAGGGGAAAGGTTTATCTGACACACGGTTCCTAGAGGTTTCAGTGCATAATTGGCTGGCTCTAAGGCAGGGGGCAGAGGGGCAGCAGAAGACAACACAAGCAACGAGGGGAGGGGGGCTCTCAACGACATCTTTCTGCCCCTTTTATTTTATCAGATGGCTTAGCACGAGCAGCACCCACACCCTCAATGCAGTGTTCTGGAGACTTTCACTGCGGCATGAATCAATTCCAGAGAAAACCCCACCTCTGACAGCATGAGGCTTTGGGGGGAGATCAAGACACAAACTGTAACACACACCCATGTTCTAGGGACATCCCCAAAGCCTGTGAGAGCGTGAGGTTTTGGGGGGCATCTAGGTACAAACCATAACACTCTTCTAATCTAATGTCTTTGTTTCAGATGATAGTAACTAAAGATTCTCATGTCAGATCATTTAAATGGTAAGTATTTTAAAATGTGTGGTATATGTGGAATGAACTCATCAAACACTGGGGTTTTATAACAAGAAAAAAAGCGACAAACCTACCCAGTGGGGCATGGAAGACTGAGACACACAATAACTCATGTACTTTTATTTGTCCCTTCTCAGCCTCTAGTCTGTCCTTGCTGTACATTTTCTTCTATATGTGCTGCAAGCTCTGGTACATTGTTATATCTTTTACTGCACACTGTCAGTTATCTCTATGACAGTAATGACATTTATCTTTTATATTTACCCATGTATTTGTAATTTCTTGTACTTTTCATTCTTTTCGTAGACCCACAGTTGTACCCAATATCACTTTGCCTTTGCCTGGCAGATTTCTTTTAACATTTTTTATAGTGAACATCTCTTGATGATAAATTCTCTCAGCTTGTGTGTTTATGAAAAAGGCTTTATTGTAGCATTGTCTCTCTTTTTTTTTTTTTTTTTTTTTTTTTTTTTTTTTTTTTTTTTTTTTTTTTTTTTTTTTTTTTTTTTTTTTT
>PVIC010007112.1:0-10193 GCA_004025085.1 Thryonomys swinderianus | reverse complement strand
CACAATATATAATAGGAAATATAAGTGTGACCATTCAAACAACTTTAAAGTCAGTGGTAAGTATAAAATTAAGTATACTTACATTGTTGTGCAAAGCAGTAGTGTCTCATTCTAGAACCTTGACAGAAACCTCTTCCCCATTAAGCACTTTTTCCAAAGCCAATAATCTACTTACTGTCCTTACAGATTTGTCAACTCAGTGTATATCATATAATATAATCATACAATATTTGTGCTTTTGTATTTCTGCCTTCATTGTTTTGACAAGAAATCTTCTGTCTTCTTTACATATTTTCCCTTTGTATGCCAAGTGAATTTCTGGGTAAGTTTAAGTTTCTTTTTAGCACTATTTTTAAGTAATTTGATTATTATGTGCATTGTTATAGTTTTCTTGTTCTAGAATTTTTAGAGTATCTTGTATCTATGAGACTTTAGATTGATCAGATATGGTGATTTTTATTCATTTCTTCAAATACTTCCCCTTTTCCTCCGTTTAGTCCATTGAATGTATTCACAACTTGAAGTTCCTCATAGTGTTTTATACACTCCTTTCACATTTTGCTCTTGGTGAATCACCATGTCAAATTTCTATTGCTCTATATGAAAGATTGTTAATAATTATTTTCTTCTTTAATTCAAACCGGTGTGTCCTTTCCACTCAGACATTGTAGTTCTTTCAGAGCTCATTTGGTGTCATTTTCCTTTTTTCCATGTCTGTGTTTGATGTGTTTGAATTTTCCTCTTTGGCAGGGGAGGGTCGGAATGCTGGGCCTAGAACACAGAGCCTCATGTACTCTAAGCAAGCATCTCACCACTCAGTTGCACCCTTAGCTTTGAATACATAAATTATTTGACTTTTTAAAGGCCTTGCTTAACTGCCTCAATTGTGTTGTTTCAAGGCCAATTTCAGTTAATTGAATTTTATGATAAATTCTGCTTTCCTGTTTCTTTGTGGGTTGGCTGATTTTGATCGGATGTTATACATTGTGGATTTTACATCACCAAGTAGAGAATATTCTTATATTTCTACATGTAACTATCCTTGGGCTTTGTTTTGGAACCCAGATTGGAAGTAGTATGATCCTTTGGGTTGTATTCATTTCTCAGAGCTGCAATAAGAAATTAATATGAATTGGGTACCTATAACAGAAATGTATTCCTTCACAGTGCTGCATGTGGTGTACAAAATGGAGTTGTCAGCAGCATGCTTCCTTCGAAGGGCTCTGAGGCAATCTTTGGTCTTTCTTGGTTTGTAGGTGTATTACTGTAACCTTTGCGTCCATCTTCACATGTTTTTCCCCTTTGTGTTGCCCTTTTCTTAGGACACCAGTGCCAACCAACTGCAGTATGACCTGATAATGACTCTAGTGTGACGTCATAATGACTCCAATGTAACCTCATAATGACTCCAGTGTGACCTCATAATGACTACATCTGGACACCTTTTTTCTTTTTTTTTTCCAAATAAGGTCATAATGAGCAGTATTAGTGCTTAAGATTTTAACCTATTTTTTGGAGAGTGACGGAAATTAACCCACAAGACAAATCTTTATTAGGAAACATCAAAATAGTGTTTAACCAGTGGCTAATATTGCACAACCTTTTATGTATTCCAGTCAGTGCTTCAGGAATTATGTTTTCTTATCTGATTTATGAGAACAAGAATTATTCCCAGCCCTGTGTGAACTATGGAGTTTTCTTTTTATGCAGCTTTTCTTTTCTGGTTTTTCATTCTACAGCTTCTGGCCCCATTCATTTCTCTTGCTCCACTTCATCATTTTGAAGTATCTGCCAGTCTCCTTCGTTGTACACCACAGTCTGAAGTCTCTGAAGGCAATAAACCAAGGTAGTCGTAGACTTCATGTCACTCGTTTCCATCTCTGAGATTACTCACCTTTCCTGCCTAATTTCCAATAAACTGAGAATCATTGCATCTATTTTATTTGTTTCAGCTATTTCAGATTTACCATTATCCCTAGTAACCTGCTAGCAAAAGTACTGTGTCTTGTTCTAGATACCTTATGCTCTGCTGAGCTAGAGGCGTTGGTCCCAACACGAGAAGTGCCACCAAGGGGAGGCATATTTATTCCTTCGAAGTGGAAGTTAAGACTGCTGTGTAGCCAAAATGTGTTTTCTAGGCCTCTGAATCTGTAGGCAAATGAGGCAGGTGCAGCGTCGGGTGGATGTGGATCCTGTCCATGAAGTGTTGATTTGGCTTTCGCTCTACAATGGGGCATGAGGTGTCCAACAGGGGAGATTCCCTTAGTGAGTCTCTTAGTGTTCCCGTGCCCTGTGACTAAGATCTACAGAAAACTCGGTCCAAGCAGGGCCACTTTAATTTCACAGGAAGTGACAAATGCACAGAGTGGTGATGACACTTAGCAGAACTATCAGGACATACTCACATTTACAAAGTTGAGAGTCAGTTGGGGTCACCATTGACAGCTTCAGTGTGGCATTCTGATGTGCTTTGGAGATAAGGTTGTCACCCCAACTAGATCTAGATATCAAGACTCTGTCCCAGTGGCCCTGAAAGAAAATATCAAGCAAAACACTGGCCTTATGTGCTAAAGGACTCTTCTCTTCCATCAGGTTTGGACTTACTTGGGACCTGTCACTCCTTTCTTTCTTACTTGTTGCTTTTAGAATGCAAATATATATACTACAAGTGTTCTGCCATTGTATTTTGGAAGCAAAAACCAGGTTAGATCTCACAGATTCCCAGGTGGAGAACAATTGCCTCAGGATAAAGGTATCTTAGGTCTCACCTGTGTCTGATGTAAATGATACTTAAATGAGGATTTGGATTTAGACTTTGAAGTTGAGATAGGAATGAATTAAGACTTTGGAGGCGTTTGGAATGATTGTGAAAAAGACCTGATTTGTGGGGACTAAATATTTGTATCCCTCCAAAAATTCACATGTTGAAATTTTAATGACCAGTGTGACTGTTGTAGGAGGTGAGGTCTTCTGGACGTGGCTAGACCATGGAAGTGGAGCACTAATGAATGGCATTTGTGCTCTTTGCAAAGAAGTGCCCAGGAGCCTGCCTCACTGGTTTCACCACATAAAGACAGAACAGGTAGTCAGCTGTTTGGAACCCAGGACCTGAGCTTGTCTGATATCCTGATCGTGTGTTTCTGAAGGACACAAACGGGAGAAAGATTTATGATGAAGGAATCTGTATGGCCTACGACATGCAGTCTTTGAAACACTGGGTGCAAACCACACTAAAGAAGGGAGTGTTATATGTTTCAACCTTGAGGGAAGCAGATCTAAGTAATCAGTTTACAATCTACAAGATGACTATGTTTCTACATTTATTTATTTACTTACTTATTTAGGGGGATATTCTGAACTTACTAACTTTTGTTTTGCACTGAATGTTATCTGATACTACCATACCAAGTTTTTCAAATTCTTTCAGCTGTGTCAACTTGGAATCATTACAGTTGTTTTTATACCCCTTTGAGATATCTGTATTGTTGTGGTGTTGTTTATTTTATATGAATGTCCTTTCTTCCTGGCACAATGAGTTCTCCAGGCTCTTTTTGTATGTACATTTTTTGACCTACTGCTAGAATAAGCCATTTCTCCAAGGATCCTTACTTCCTTTTGATAGAGACTGCAATGTTACATATGCTCATTACTACTGGGCTATCATTTCTTCTATGTCCACTCAGCTGCCAGGGCAAGGAAATACATGTGAATACACAGCATTTGCACTTTCGAATCCTCAGAGAGCTGTTCCATGCTTTTCTTCCTAGGATTTAAAGAGCTGTCCATCTTGGGGGATGTAAGGTAGGTTATTCTTACTCTTTCTTGATCTTAGACTATGTTTAATGTAGTTATTGATATGATTTGTTTTAAAAGTAGTCTTGCTAATTGCTTTCTTTTTGTCCCTGCTGTTTATAGCTTTTCCCTTTTTCCCATATTTCTTTTTTCCTGTGAAATTTAGAATATTTTATAACTCCATTTTATTACCACTATAGGCAAATATCTTTTTATTTTATAATGACAGCTGTAACTTTTACAATATAAATTTTACACATCATGTTCTATTTTTAACAATATTACGTCACTTCAGGTATAATGTGAGAACCTCACAAGAGTAAAATTCCATTTTATAACTCCAATTATTTGAGAAATATTTTACTTCTACATATGTTATAAATCTATCTCTTAAATGCTGTTGTTATTTTTGCTTTAGACCTGAGAACTTTCCACAAAAGACCAGATAGTAAATATTTTAGGCTTTACAGGGAATATATATGGTGTGAATTGCACTTTTTTTTAACAATCCTTAAAAAATATGTTAGCTCTCAAGCATACATAAACATACTCTGGGCTGGATTTTGCTCACAGGCAGCGATTTGCCAGTCCATGCTTTAGATATTCAATCATCTCTGAAGGTGTCTTTTACCATTATAAAATATCTCATATTTACTCCCATTTTACCATTTCTGTTGTTTTTAATTTCTTTATGTAAATGCACATTTCCATCTGTTATCATACTCCATATACATGAAAAATTTTCTCTAACATTTCTTATAGTGCAAGTCTGTCAGCAGTGAATTTTTCAACTTTATTTTATATTTCTTTCCTGGTTTGCATAATTTCTGATATTTTGCTGTAAATCTTACTCTGGTTTCTGGCATGTAATATTCCTTTTTCTTCTTGTTGCCCTCAGGATTTCTTCTTTATTTTTTAATAGTTTGAATATTGTATTCTTTCTATTTAGGCATCTTAGAGTTCCATGATCTAGTTGTGTTTTATTTTTCTCTTCAGGTCATCACATAAAGTTCTTGACCATCATTTCTTCAAATATAACCTCTCTCTCACTTTCTATTGTTGTATCTGTCAGTACTTAACAGAAGAACTGATTTAATGCTGTGTATATTAATATTAAAGGGTTTACAAGAAATATTTACAATGCCTGCCTGTAGAGTCAGGTGCGGAAGAGTGCAAAAGGTCTGAGTGCTGGATCCAATGAATTCGGTCGAAGGCCTGCAGCTCACTGTAGTGGCCCATGCGAGTCTGTATTAGGAGACTGATGGATCTGCGCTAGAAGCCAGGAGATGATGTCTGAGGTAAAGACTGGAGCTCCTCTGAAAGACATGCATGCACTAGAAAAGACCACATATACACTGCACCAGAAGCAGTAATTTATAAACTGGAGGAAACTTTTCCAGAATTGACTATGTGGGCATCTTGATAACAAAACTCTTCCTTCCAGATCAATATGAAAATAAATTTCTGTTGTTTAGACTTCCTCCCAGCCTATGGTATTTTGTTTTGGCAGCCCAAACTAAGAAATTCCTCAACATGATAAATGGTTTCTATGAAATACTATAGGTAATACCATAATTAGCTATGAGCCACACTCAGTGCTTACCCTCCAAAGCCAGAAACAAAATGTGGAAAGAGGAGTCTTTTCAATAAATGATGCTGTAACTTGTACAACCATTGTGGAAATCAGTGTGGACATTCCTCGGAAAACTAGAACTAGAGGTCCCATTTGACCCTGCTATTCCCCTGCTAGGAATATACTCAAATGAATTTTAAAAAATCACATTGGAAAGACATATGTATATGCTTGTTCATAGCAGCTCAGTTTGTGATAGCCCAATCTTGGAAACAACCCAAATGCCCATCAACTGGAGACTGGATAAAGAAGATGTGCTTTTAAAAAAATAAAATGGAGTATTACTCTGCCATAAAGAATGACATCTCATTCATTTATGTGCAAATGGATACACCTGGAGGACACACTAATAAGTGAAATAAATAGATGACAGATATGCAAATACTGGATCTTTTCTTTGGTATGAGAACCTGTAGGTGTAAATGAGTTCTAGAATGTATGATAGTTTTTATAAAATAGGAAATATACAGAGGGAATTTCGTGTGGGACTGTAATGAGGGGAAAGAATAAATATGACTCAGAAAGAAAATGAAAGAGCATGTATATAAGGGGTGGGGATTGTGGGTGGGTAGGGATGTGGGTAAAAGTGAGAATTAACTTCTGTCATATACTGGTACAAATTCCCCAATATTGTGTGTGATTGTGAGCTGTATATAAAGTGTACCAATGAAGAATTCTATTAAAAAATAAATGAAGCTGTACAACTGGATATTCTCAAGCAAAACTTTCAATTATATCCCTACTGAGATGATTCACCTTCATTGTCAACTTTCTTGTATTAAGACACCTAAAGAGGTAGTTACCTGTCTCATGAATGGATTAACCTGTGGACAGTTCACTAGCAGTCGGGGCTCGCTGCAGGAAGTAGATGACCGGATATGTGACTCTGAAAGGTGTAACCCTCTCAAGGCTTTGTCTTCCTCACTCTGCTCCCTGCTTGCCCTGAGGTGAGCACCTTTCCACTGCCATCCCCTTTTGCCATGATGCTCTGCTTTGTCACAGGCTAAAATCAATGAAGCTGGCCAAGCATGGATCGGAACCTCTGAAACCATGGGCCCAATGAGCCCTTTTGTCTTTAATATGTTTGCGTCCCATACACCTACTACATACTATTTACAAAACTAGCTCAATATGAATGAAAATCTTAGGTCAAATCCTAAAACTTCAAAACTCCTGTAAAAAACATATGGATAAATCTTTGTGATACTGGATTAAGCAATAATTTCTTGACTAGGACATGAAAATACTAGCAGAAAAACCTTATCAATAGTACTTTATCAAATTTTAACAGTGCATGCTTCAAAACACAACATCTGAAAATTAAGAATTCTACAGAGTAGGAAAGGTAATTTTAAAATCTTATAAGGACTGGGCCTGGTGGCTCACTCTTGTAAACCCAGCATTCAAGAGGCAGAGGCAGGAGGATTGCTGAGTTTGAGGTCTTCCTGTGCTACATAGTGAGCTCAAGGCTTGCCTGAACTACAAAGTGAGACTTTGTCTCAAAAAATTAAAAAAAAAATCATATAAGGGAATTTATTCAGAATACTTCAGGAAAGCTTACAACTTAAACATGAAAATGTAAACAATCCAATCTACAAAATGGAGAAATAATTTAAGACATCTTTCCAAAGAGGACTTGCAAATGGCCAATGACATGAAAAGATGCTCAATATCATTGACCCACTAGGAAGGTAATTCAAAGCTATAATAAGATACCACTTCATACTGTTTAGGATGATTGTAATAGAAATGATAGACAGTGTGACTGTGTTAGCAAGGATATGGAAAATTGGAATTCTTGTACATTGCTTGTGAGAATATAAAATGGTGCAGTCACTTTAGGAAACTTGCTTAAATGTAGCTTTTTCTAACATTTTAATGGTAAAATTCTTTATTGGTACATTTTATATACCCATCATGGTCACAAACAACATTGCAAATTTGTACCAGTGGGTGACATGACTTAATTCTCATTTTTAACTATTGCCGTGCCCACCCTACCACCCCTATATATATGTTTTGTTTCTTTTATTTTTAACATCATGTTTTTTCTTTCCCCTCCTTACTTGTCCCACCTCTTCTCCCTTGAATATTTTCTGTTTCTTAATATCGATCATACTTTCTGGAACTAATTTATATCTTCAGTTTTTTTTGTGTGTGTGTGACAGGGTCTCACTTTAGAGTTCAGGCTAGCCCCAAGCTCACTATGTAGCCCAGGCAAGCCTCAAACTCAGCAATCCTCCTGCCTCTGCCTCCTGAGTGCTGGGATGACAGGCGTGAGCCACCATGACCAGCATTGTGGTATGTGGTATTGATTGGTGGTGGGCATGAGTTAACATGCCCAGTATTGTATGTGGTTACTGGGGATCAAACTCGGGACCTTGCACTTGCAAGACAGGCACTGGAACCACTGAGCTAAATCTCTGGCCAACATCTTCAGTTTTTCATATCAAAGAAAAAATACAGTATTTATACATCCGTGACCTATTTATTTCAATTATGAGTATGTCTTTGAGGTATGTCCATTTGAATATAAATGAGTTGAGTTTATCATTCTTTACAGTAGTACAATTCTCCATTTTATGGAGGAAAAAAAAAAAGCACGTCTTCTTTATCCAGTCTCCAGTTGATGGGTGTTTGGGTTGCTTCCAAGATTTAGCTATCACATCTGTGCTCTTATAAACTTGGGCACCCATATGTCACCTATGTCACTGTGACATGGATCTTTTAATTATTTCTTGTGTACACCTAGCAGGGAAATAGCAGGGTCAAATGGGACCTCTGATCCTAATTTTTTTTAGGAATCTCCACACTGATCTCCATAGTGATTGTATCAGTCTATAATCCCACCAACAGTGAAGAAAGATTCATTTTTCTTCGCTGCCTCACCAGCATTTGTTACTGGTTAATTTCGAGATAGCAGCCATTCTTTGTGGAGTGAGATGAAATCTCAGTGTTGTTTGCATCTGCATCTCTTGAATGATCAGTGATGTTGAGCACTTCTTCATATGTTTCTTAGCTACTTATACTTCATCCTGTGAAGTGTCTGTTCATTTCAGAGGCCCATTTTTTGAGTTGGGGCTTTAAGTTGGGGGACTGATTTTTTAAGCTCTTTTATGTGTTGTAGATAGTAACCCTGTGACTGAGGAAGAGCTGGCAAAAATATTTTCCCATATTGTTGGTGGTCTTTTTGCTCTGCTGGTGGTTTCTTTTGCTGTGCAGAAGCTTTTGATAGGATGAGATCCCAGTTGTTGATTCCTTCTGCTAGTTAATGTGCTATAGAGGTTTTGCTTATGAAGTCCTTTCCCTAAACCAATGTCTCCAAGAGTTCTACCTAACTTGTTTTGCAGCAGGTTTTGAGAACCCTTTAAAATCCAAACTATGTCTCTCATCATGTACTAAGCTAAAATCAAAACAGATCAGAGAACTACATATTACGCCAGGAGCATTTAACCTGCTGTAAGACAAAGTAGGTAAAACTGTTGAAGTCATAGGCATAGGCAAGGAAAACAACCTCAATTCCACAGGAAATATGGTCATCCCGAGAATCAGTAAATGTGGCCACATCAAATTTAAAAGTTTCTGCACAGTAAAATAAGCAACCAACAGGGTGAAAAGACAACCTATCAAATGGGAAAATTAAAACTTCCAAATAAAAGGCTACAGAGGTGAGTAGGGATAAGAGTTGAATTATATTTATGATTTTTATCTAAAATTAAATTGTAATCTAATTTTAATTAGATTTAATATAAGCATTTAATGTAACTTTAATTAGATTTTATAAGCAACCAATGGGTGAAAAGACAACCTATCTAATGGGAAGATTAAAACCCCCAAATAAAAGGCTATAGAGGTGAGTAGGAATAAGAGATGAGTTATATTTATGATTTGTATCTAAAATTAGATTGTAATGTATTTTTTTTCTGGTAGCAGGGATCAAACTTGAGTCCTTGTGCATCCAAGGTTGGCGCAGTACCACTTGAGCTAAATCCCCAGCCGACAATTGTAATCTAATTTTAATCCAATTCAATTTTGTAAATATCCTACATCATTTCAAAGTATGTAATTTGTATGATATGTAATAAGTTGTATGATATGTGAATTATACATGAATGAGTCTTTTAAAATAGGCAACTCCAGTAAAGTAAAAATATACATTCATATCTTCATATGGTGAAGATAATAAATTTCTGGTAAAATTAAATATTTTATTATAGTATCATCCTACAATTTCATTTGGCTTCTCAGTTTAAATATATATAAAAAAAACTGTTTTCATATCTCCCAAGCCCTGGTCTTCTAACTTTTCTTTTTGCTCCTCACAAAAGAGATGAGGTGGTAGGGTTATTCACAGGCATTGTGTTTCTAACAGATAGTGAGCTTCTTTGTCCTTTTCTGGGATCCTTATCTTTAACTTGATGACTTTTCCTTGAGTTTCCAAAGAGTCGTTCAAGCCCCTGGTGTTTACTTCTTTTCCATTCATGCAGGATACACTGATACTTCAATTTGATTAAAATTTTAAAAAGTGTAACGAAATGGACTATAAATAAAGACAGCTGAAAAAGTGCAAGAATATTCATAATGTAGATCACAGATATGGGACTGGCATTACTAGTGTTTAAAGATTACCAGTGATTCAGCAAACTCATAAACTGACTCAGAACTGGAAGTATACATGTGTAGATATCAGGGAGAGAGAGAGAGAGAGAGAGAGAGAGAGAGAGAGAGAGAGAGAGAGAGAGAGAGAGAGAGAGAGAGAGAGAGAGAG
>PVIC010007111.1:0-51893 GCA_004025085.1 Thryonomys swinderianus | reverse complement strand
CCCCCCCCCCAAAAAAAAGTGCTATCACGATGGCGAATGAAACCCTTTTCCCATTTTCCAGGCTATTTTCTATGTACAGTGCTTCTTGAACACTGGGTAGAAACTCAGCTTGCACAATTCTGTCAAGGTCCAAAGATATAATCACTGCTACCTTGATATTGGATATGGACTGGTGTAGCCAAACCTTTCTCCAGGTGCTTTCCACTTTCTCTCTCTCCCTCTCTCCCTCTCTCCCTCTCTCCCTCTCCCTCTCCCTCTCTCTCTCCCTCCCTCCCTCTGTCTCTCTCCTGGCAGACAAATAGATACAATGACCCTTTAAGCAGGTGACGGAGGTGAAGCAGGTGAAGCATACCATACATTGCTAAATGCTACTTCTGCCCTTGCGCCTAATCACACCCCGCCGCGAGCACTGCTCCCACCTTCTCATCCAATCATATCCCAAGCCGCCCTATATAAATGCCTGTTACTTCCAGAATAAAGGGGAGAAGCTTCTTAACTGACACAGAGTCTGGAAGTTGTGATTTCACGTCCCCGCTCACCCTCCCAAGGTCGTTGGACAAGGGAGACAGTACAGTAACCGGCCCGACCGGGTGACAGACTGGCATGCTTTTTTACAATAAGAGAAGCAAACAATTTCCCTTGACAACTCTGAACCTTGGTCTCAGGATCATAATCATAAACCTAAATTTAATTCCTTGTGATGACATTTCTAGTGAAGCTCGTGTCCAAAGCTGTATGATCTTGAAACACCAGTGAAATTGATTTGTGCTATTGCTCTTGTCTGAGAGTCAAAATGCAAGGAACAAATTTCACATTCACTGACTTCATGTTTAAATTGTTTGCTAAAATACTTAGAACTGAACCATAAGAGATGTTTTGGGCCTCAGATTTCCCGACTAGTCCATCCTCTGTTTGATAGAACCACTTTGCTTACTTACTCAGCACACCCCATCGGGTTTCTTTGTTGAAGGGATCTCACTCTTGCCTGTCTCCAGCAACTGACAGCTGTGATGACATAGCTAGAGGCATCATACACCTTCATTGTGTTCAATGAAACATCATCATAAACTAATTTCAACACGTCGTGTGTTTCCTTAGCAGTTTCACAGCTCCAAAACAAAATTTGTTGTTACTACATTGTTCTTGATCCATGATTCATGCCACACTGTAAAACACACCTTCTCTCCACTGTAGCTCATACCAACAGACTGTACCAACCAACTGAAACTTGCCATGTGCTCTGACTGAGGGCCACACACCCCCTTCCATGTTGGGGATCCCCACCTTTCCATGGGATGGAGCTCAGAGCAGCATTCATTGCACCTCATATGTCACATATACAACATGTCACATATACAACAGATAGATACACAAATGAAAATTGTATGTGTAACAAGTGCTTATGTACAGCAGTCATGTAAAAAAGACTTCTACATAGGATAACATATCTAAAGAAAAACAACAGACAAATATTAAAGATAACTCACTTTATAAAATGAGCCAAAGCTTTGAACAGACACTTCACACAGGAGAACCAAGAAAGGTTAAATAAACACACAAAAGGTGAGTAGTATTATTACTCATCAAAAATAAGTTAAATTGGGCCGGAGATTTAGCTTAGTAGTTCTGGTGCCTGCCTCGCAAGCACAAGGTCCTGAGTTCGATCCTGGTGACCACATACAGTGCTGGGCGTGGTGACTCACGCCCACCAGCAATCAACACCACATACCACAGTGCCAGGCATGGTGGCTCACGCCTGTAATCCCAGCACTCGGGAGGCAGAGACAGGTAGACTGCTGAGTTCGAGGCTTGCCTGGGCTACATAGTGAGCTCAGGGCTAGCCTGAACTACAAAGTGAGACCCTGTCTCAAAAAAAAAAAAAGTTAAATTTTGAATGATTAAAATGAAAAGACTAAGAACATCAAAAGTTGGTGAGAAGGTCGACCCAGAAGAGCTCTCCAAGGAGTGTAAACCAATATGATGCCTTGAAAAAATTATATACATAGGCTATGATTCAATAATTCTTCTCCTAACTATGTACCCAAGAGAAATAAAACATATGCACCGAATATGCATAAGAATGTGTTTAGTAGTATTGGCCCATATCAGAAAACAAACAAAATATCTATCAACAGTTGAATATATATGTACCTATAACAGAATACTATTCACTAGTAAAAAAAAAAACCTAATACACACAATGACTGATCAATCTCAAAAATCAGCATATTAATTATACTGTATATTAAGACAACTACCAAAGTGTCAAACTGTATCTGTCCATGTATGAAGTTCAAGAACAGGCTAGCCCATTTCACAGTAACAGGAGTCAGGACAGTGGCTGCCTACAGATGTGGAGGCTTAACTAGAGAAAGGTATGAGAAAACTTTTTGGACTGATATAAATATTTGTCTTCATTAGGATGGTGGTTCAAGAGTTAATGTATTTATCAAAATTTATCAAACTGTATCCTCCAGATTTTCACATTTGAGTCTGCATATGTCTTACTTTAAAAATGAGATAAATATTAACCTTATCAGATGACAGATGATAATCAATAGTTTGTATATCTTCTTTATAATTCATACCAGTATTTTAAATTATTAAAAGCAAACTTTAAACTTCCACTCTGTAAAACATTAAATGCATGTTCCTGTATATGATTTATCTTGATTCACATTTTTTTCCCATCATGTACAGGTATAAATTCTCAATGTTGAATATGATCATAATGTATACCTAAAATGTACCAACAAAATCAATAAAGGGGGAAAAACAAAGACAAAAATAAGTACATGTTGTCCATTTAGACTTAAAATGTAGAGGTTTCTGGGGCCAGAGATATAGCTCAGTGGTTCTGGCGCCTGCCTCACAAGTGCAAGGTCCTGAGTTCAATGTCCGGTAACCACATACAATGCTGGGGGTGGTGAGTCACACCCACCAGCAGTCAATACCATATGCCACAGTGCCGGGCGTGGTGGCTCACGCCTGTAATCCCAGCACTCAGGAGGCAGAGACAGGAGTATTGCTGAGTTGGAGGCTTGCCTGGCTACATAGTGAGCTCAGGGCCAGCCTGAACTACAAAGTGAGACCCTGTCTCAAAAAAAAAAAAAATAGAGGTTTCTAAAAATTGTATGTATTTCTGAGCCTTTTATTTCACCTAAGAGTTAAAGATCAAAGAATTTTAAAACTGTCAACCCCTGTGTAAAGGAAATATAAGATAAACACTAGGGAAAGGTTCGCACGAGATCAAACAGACTCAAGACTGAGATGAAGTTTCTCAGTGATACTCAGAGATGATGGAGAGAGGAAAGAACAAGTCAAAATGAGAAGAATACAAAGCGTCCAGGGAGAATATGACACAAGCAGTGAATGTGAACAACCAGTAAGCTGTGATCCATGTGGAGGGGCACGACTCACCAAGTATGCGTTACAACTGCGAGCCCTGCAATGACCCCAGCCCGCTCTCATACCATGCATACCTCTCATTCCATGGGACACAAACATGCCTTTCACATTAGGAAGAAGACTGCTTCCTATATGTTCAGTCTTTGCAGTGGCTGTCAAGGCATGGGACCAGCAGCCGGACAGAAGCTGCCTATGTTTTCCAAAATCTTGATTTCTTTCCAGACAGCTATATATTATTCTCACAGAGTGTGTTCACAGGACTCACAAGTGCTGTCTTAGAGGACAAGATTTCAACATGTGCTTACAATAAAATAGATCATCAGAGAAATATGATGTGTTAATATCAATGATACTTAGATGTTAGAATGTGGGGTATCATGAGGGCTATTGCTGTTCTATCGTGGTTTGCTTACTTGCACTAGTTTCTAGGTTTTTTTTTTTTACAGTTCTGAACACTAAGCTCCTTAAGGGCTGGGATTGTGTTTTATACCTCTTTTTCTCCTGCAGAGCTGCAACTATGTCTGGACGTTAATAATTATTTACTTCCTTCAAATTAATTAAACTGCCTTTACTTTGCACCCTGCATTGCTAGGAGTCCCATTTTCTACCTGCCAAATGTCTGTCTACTCTAGCTTCCTCTTTTCTCTTTTCAGTATGTTTTCAGGGTGGATTTTTTTCATTCATCCATGTATCTATCTCTTAATGATTTCTTAATTCTTTCCTAAGGAGTTCAGTAGATAAATGGACAGACTCTTTCCACTTTGTGGTAGGAGTCCTGCTTTCTCTATGATTCTCTCCAAAAGAAAAAGCAATAAATAAAACAGAGCAAACATGAGCTGTGTCAACATAGAAAGCACCTGCAGAACAACAGCTCGAAGCAGACAGAGACTTATGCAACTATTTAATGGTTTGTCCTGGACTCAACAGCAAGATCTTCCTGACAGTAATTCTCTCCCTGCCAATGAGGTCATGCCCCTGAATCTGGGAGAGACACTGAGTATAATAGTGTACTGTTGCTTCTGGAAACAACAGAATGAAGTATGTGCTGTGAGCCAGTCACAAAAAGATATTATGTCTACTAGCAGACAAGGCAGAACCTGATAATGAGAACAGCCAAAACATCTGATACATAGATGTAGGTACACACATATGTGCAATTTTCCATTTGCAAGATAATTTTGCACACATGGTGTACATAATGTTAGTCCTCCTCACTGCCACATGTACACACACAGTAAGTATAGAGAGGGCTCTTATTTTCTTCATGATGCAGATGGTGAAATGGGCCCTGAGCCATGGTTCATTCAAGGTCCCCAAACCATTGTGCTTTTTTATATTTCCAACTTCTGTGAATTAATAATCTAATTTATGAAATGTGAGGTATTATTTACAGGAGTCACCCCTAACCTTTGATCCAGTATTGTTTAAAATTCACCAAAATCGGGCCGGAGGGTTACCTCAGTGGTTCCGGCACCTGCCTCGCAAGCACAAGGTCCTGAGTTCAATCCCCCGTAACCACATACACTGCTGGGCGTGGAGACTCGCCCACCAGCAATCAATACCACATACCACAGTGCCGAGCGTGGTGGCTCATGCCTGTAATCCCAGCACTCAGGAGGCAGAGGCAGGAGGACTGCTGAGTTGGAGGCTTGCCTAGGCTACATAGTGAGCTCAGGGCCAGCCTGAACTACAAAGTGAGACCCTCAAAAAAAAAAATTCACCAAAATTACTTCTGGTTTACAAATACATAAAGTTTCTTATAACTGTCCATTAAAATAGTCATGAAACTACAGGAAAAAAAATAAAAATTATCATGAGGAAAATTATGCTATGTGCAATTTATATGCATATCAGAATCCTGGGTGATTCTTTGTAAGCTAAAAAGTATACTAGATAAATATTAATGAGAAATATTAAGTGCTTGTTCTGTGCCAGGGACTGTTCCAGGTTTGTTGTCCACAAATAATATCACAGTTCTGGCCACTACCAGAGTTTAAAAAAAAAATCACCCATACCTTGCTTCCAAACACACCCAAATGAAAACACACACCTACAATCCAAACCTTGGGAGGCTGAGGCAGGAAGCCGAGACAAACATGAGCTGTGTCAACAGAAAGACAGACAGAGATTGACTACAGAGATTTATTGTAAGGAACTGGTCCAAGCAATCCAAGAGATTGAGTTCCCAGATCCGAAGTCAACAAGCCAGAGAACCAGGAGAGCTGGAGGTGCAGTTCTAACCCCAAGGCCTCAGGCTCAAGGCCCTGGAAGAGCTGATGTTCCAGCTCAAGTGCAGAGGGAGGTAAAGCCAAAGTCCCCATTCAAATGCAGCCAAGCAGGGTCCTCTCTTACCCAACCTTTCCTTCTACTTAGGCTTCCAAAGATGGCATGAGGCCTGCCCACACTGAGGAGGGCCGTCTGCTCTACTCAGTCTGCAGGTCCCGCCTCCTCTCATTCAGAAACATCTTTGCGAACACAGCAAGAACAGCGTGACCAATATGTGTATATATCATGTCCGTGTTACGGCGACACATAAAGTGGGTGTCATAGCTACCTAATAAGTACATTCATCAATTTTCATACAGTGCATGGCTTCAAATTGTAAAGAGCAATATAAAGTGTCACGAATAGAACCTCAGGAGGTGAAAACCCTATAAAAACTGGAAAATGGGCTAGTTGCATTTTTAACTTGCTCTCAAAGAATAGATCCAAGAAAGAAACTCAGCCATCCCATAAGCATGTAGAAAGCAGGGCAAGGACAGCACTCTCTCCCCCTCCCTCCCTCCTTCTCTCTCTCCCTCTCTCTCTTTCTCTCTCCTCCTCTCTCTTCTCTTCTCTCCTCTCTCTCTCTCTCTCTCTCTCTCTGTCTCTGTCTCTCTCTCTCTCTCTCTCTCTATATATATATATATATAAATAAATAGCAAGAGGGCCTGGAGATGAGCTTGGCGATAGACCATTTGCCTTGAGTTTGATTCTTAGTACAAAACAAGAAAAATAAAAAAGAAAGACAAAAAAGAGAAAAATCCTGGTCTGTGAAAATGTAGTGTAAAACTACAGGAAAGAAAAAATCATCAAGTTCTGAAGAATTTCAGGAATCTTGTTGACGTTCTGGAAAATGCTGTCACAATGAATTAGAGCAGAAGACAAAAAAGGGAAGAAAATGATAAAAAGAAGACAGGATATGAGTTTTTTAAAAAATGGTTTGAAAAGCTAAGTGAGCAAAATAAAAACACTAAAGAAATAAAACCATTTTAAAGTACTTTTCATTCATGAAGAAAATATAATAGCTTTCCTGAATATGTAAAAATTAAGAAAATATAATATTCATATTTCCACCTTCAGTAATCCATTCAGAATTACTCTGGGTGGTCTGTTCTAAAGTTGGAGAGGAAAAGAAATAGATATAAATATGAAAAATAGCAATAAATATCAGAAAAGATGAGGGTAGGGATGTAGTGGCACCCAAGCTTGAGGTCCTGAGTGTGATTCCCAGCACTAAATAAAATTAATTAATTAATTAATTAATTAATTAATTAAACAAGCTTAGAAACAAACCAACAGGGCTAATGAGAGTTCAATAAGTTATATATATAAAATAAATGTATATAGAGATGTTTCTCTGTACCAGGAGCCAGTGTGATAATACACAGGCAAACGTTCTAATAAAAAACTGGAAATCCTACAACACCTAGGAACAAGCTTAATAAAAAATAGAAGCAACATGGGAAAATTGTAAAACTTCAACAGGCATTTAAAAGAAGATAAATACCAAGTGTGTTAATGGATAGAAAAACAAAATATTCTATACTTTTTGGTATTCTCATCCTTATTAATCCTAAAAGTGAGATCCTTTTTCATCTATGTAATATAATTTCAACTAGAATTACAGTGCAATTCTTTGCAATGATTCAACAAAGAATAGCCCAGAATCAAACCAGAAAACTATGACTTAAAAGGAGGTTTGTTTAAGCAGATGCAACTACATGGAGGAGACAAGATGAATATTTTATTCTATTTCTGATCTTTTTCTGTCGTTCAGATTCAGCTTTCCCATTACCTGGCCAACCTCAGAGTCTAGAAATGCACACACTACTGCTATTTCGAGTACCCAGAGAGCCACCAAGCCAGGGATATTTGACCCATCCATGGACACATCTTCGCTCCCATGCTGGATGCCCAGAGCTGGCCATGGCCGGGCTCCAGGCCCCTCTCTCCAGGCCCCTCCAGGACATGCGGCAGCCCCTCTGCCCGCCGCGCTTTCCCATGGCCTCTCTCAGGGCCTTCCCTCAGTCTCAGCTTCAGAACCTCTGCTAACCTTGGTCTAAACTGTGTAGTGCGGCACTTTTACAAGGTCACCATCTTTTCGTCCCCTGCCTGTGTTACTAGCTTTCTTTCTCATTATCCTCCTTTCTTAGAAATGAAAAGATCTTTGTCATTTTTTGTCAAGAGCCATGTTAGTGGTATTTAGATAACTTGAGGAAAAGAAAAGGTGAGGCCTGTGTAGACTATTAAGAAACCTGACTAGAAGGAACAGGAATGAATGCTCCAGGGCAAATAACCAGGAGCGGCTTGATCTCATTTGCTGTGAAGTAGAGAGTTGAAGATTTGAACTGTACACACCTGTTAGCGACTGCTCTGAACAACCACTGTGGACCAAGCAGCCTGGCGCCGGCAGTGACTCACCCCTCAGGGCTGCAAGGCAGCTGTGCAGTTTTCAAGTAGCAAAGTTTCTTCCTCTTTTCTGTGACCTTTGTACGGATGCTCCAAATTGTTCTCTGCAGAGCAGACCTTTAAGTTAGTCTTAGCTGTTCCACTGGGCCTTGTAGGAGCTCCAGAAATGTATTTTGATTTTTTTGTTTTTTGTTTTTTTTTCAGACAGGGTCTCACTTTGTAGTTCAGGCTGGCCCTGAGCTCACTATGTAGCTCAGGCAAGCCTCAAACTCAGCAATCCTCCTGCCTCTGCCTCCTGAGTGGTAGGATTTCAGGCTTGAGCCACCACGCCTGGCTATTTTATTTTATTATTTTTCACTTCTTCAAACACATGAGTTTATGTAGGAGAGAAAGCATTTTCAATGGCTTTATGTCCTAAACCTAGTGCCATTTACCTGCCATTGCTTTCAGATTATTTTTATGCAATGCAGCTATGTTTGTAAGGTGTCTGGTTGTCAGTGTGGTAAAAGCTACAGCATGTTGCCTGGAACACGTCAGCCCTCATGAGTTATAACTTTAAGAGCTCTTAAATATGAAGATCATGCTATAATTATTAACTTCATGCATAAAGGTAATTATCATGACAAACAGACATCCAAGAGGACTAGCGGGTTATATTTTCTAGCAGTTTATATTTTATTTTATACCATCTGAGTTCACTTAGTACTCTAAATGGCTCACAAAAAGGGACTTCTACCATTTGCCAAAAATTAAGACCATATAAATTCCTTCCCAAATGAGTCTAACAGGTAAAAATTGTGTTTTTCATTCATTTGATATACAGCTGTACTTGAGGCATAAAGCTGTGATGCTGTATGACATTTTATGTTCAATATTAAACAAAAATTAACAGATGTTTACACTGAATCGACCTGCTAGTGTTTGTGGGAATAAATTCAAAAAGTCTCAGAGACCTGAGACTCGAAGCTCATATAAGCACATGATGCAGGGCCACACAGAGGAGAACTTGATCTTTTCCCAGCAGCTATCATGTGCTGTGTGCTGATGGTCCACCCATGTGACAAACTGAAAATATTATTCCTGGATATTACAGCCCTGAAAACTTACATGTAGTTTGTTTTCTGTTGTTGACTCTTTCTGCTTTATTTATTCATTCATAAGTTTTTCTTTTTTTTCTCACCAAAGCCTCTAATCCTTTTTAAATCAGCATCTATTAAGTACTCCAAGCATATATATATATATATATATATATATATATATATATATATATATATATATATATGGTGATGGTTGAGTATTCTATTGTAGGGAGAGCCAAAGTTTATTCTCTGTTTTTTAATTGAATTCTTTATTGGTACAATTTATATACATCTCACAATCACATATAACATTGGGCTGTTCTCTGTTTTACATACTCACTTAGTCTAATAGCTTGCTGCAAATAGACATGAAGATAACATAGTACCTCGAAACATACCAAATCTGGCACCATCACTTATTTCTGCATTGAGGTAGATCTCAGTACTCAGCTTTTAGAATTTTCTCCTTATTTAACAAGAATAGTAAATGTTTTCCATGAAGCAAACATTTTATGTTTCTTCTAATGATGCATTTAAGTTTTAAAAATTGTCTTCACAGACTGGAAATTTAGCTCAGTGGTTCCAGTGCCTGCCTCACAAGTACAAGGTTCCTGTTCAGTCCCCGGTAACCATATACAATAATACTGGGCATAGTGACTCACATCTAACAGCAATTAGTACCACACCCCACAGTGCTGGGCATGGTGGCTCAGGCCTGTAATCCCAGCATTCAGGAGGCAGAGACACAAGGCTTGCTGAGTTCAAGGCTTGCCTGGGCTACATAGTGAGCTCAGGGCCAGCCTGAACTACAGAGCAAGACCCTGTCTCAAAGGAAAAAAAAAAAAAAGAGCAGGGCGTGGTGGCTCACACCTGTAATCCCAGCACTCGGGAGGCAGAGGCAGGAGGATTGCTGAGTTCGAGGCTTGCCTGGGCTACATAGTGAGCTCAGGGCCAGCCTGAACTACAAAGCGAGATCCTGTCTCAAAAAAAAGAATTACTTGGTAAAAAAAAAAAAATGTTTATTTATACATATGGAGATATTTGCTTGCTTTGGCAGCACATATATTTATATATAAGAATATATAGACATAGGTAGATAGGCAGATAGATAGATATAGACAGATATAGATATTCTTCAAAGAAGGAATTTAATTTCTATGAATGGCACCAAAGGTAAAAGAAGGCTGTGGTGATGACTACTGGTAGATTTCTTTACATGTATTCAACATTTCTATACATTTAGTCTATCATAAATAAAAGAAAAAGTATGTAACATAAAGGTTGAAGAAAAATAACAAAAAGTTGACATTATTGACATGTAGAGAGATCTTATAAATCAGTGAAAGGGCCACTCGGACAAGCTGACAGAGACAAGTCTTACCAGTTGGGTGACATTTGTCTGTTTGGACGTTTCAAATGTGAAGACGCCATGGGTCAAGGGTGAATCACACTCACTAGGATGAACAGTGTGTAGTCTTTAGTCTGATAAAAGGGGATTTGTGAAGAGAGAACCACAAAGAAGCTCCACGCTTTCATCCAAAGCAGAGTCCCCTTGAGACAAGTGATTTCTGTGTCACAGCTGGAGGTTACCAGGCAAATGGGATCAACATGCGCCTAAGACTTTTCCTTTAAAAATAGTATTTGTGGGCTGAAGATTTAGCTCAGTGGTTCCAGCACTTGCCTAGCAAGGGCAAGGTCCCTGGTTCGATCCCCAATAACCACATACAGCAATACTGGGTGTGGTGAGAGGGGTAATTTTTCATCTTTGTGTAACACATACACCATAAAATTCACCCCTCTAATTACTTCTAAATGCATAATTCAAGCCCATATGGACATCCCCACTGGTGCAAAACCATCAGTGCACTCCTCTCCACAGCTTCTCCCCTGCCCAACACCCCATCCTTGGCAATCACCATTCTGCCTTCTGTCCCTATGATTTTAATACTCCAGGAGCCTCTCAGATGAAATCCTAAAGCATTTGTCCTTTGGTGACTGGCTTATTTCACTTAATACCTGTAAGGTTCATTTAATTTCCTTTATTTTTTTTTTTTTACTTTTTATTTTTGGAACAGGGTCTCACTATGTAGTCCAGGCTGGCCTTGGACTCATTTTGTAACCCAGGCTGGCTTCAAACTCATGAGGGCTGGGATTAGAGGCATGCACCACCATGCCCAGCTTTCTCCTTTTTTTAAGATTAATAGCCTTTCAGTGTGTGTGTGTGTGTGTGTGTGTGTGTGTGTGTGTGTGTGTGAGTGCATGAGCACAGAAAACGCTTTTGCCTTCCATCCATCAGTGGACATGGGCTGCTGTCTCTTGGCTCTTGTGAATAATGTTACTATAGAATGGATGTTCAAATACCCATTCAAATCCCTGTTTCCAATTCTCAAGGGTCCACAGCCAGGAGTGGAGCTGCAAGATCATATGATGACTCAATTTTTAATCCTTTTTACACTCTCTTTTTAGTTCTGGACATCAAACCTAAGGCTCTGTGCATGCTAGGTAAGTGCTCTAGCATCGAGCTAGCCCCAGCCCTAATGTTAACTTTCTGAGGAACCTCCATGCTATTTCCCCAACATGTGCACCATTTTACATTCCCCCAGTAGAGCATAACAATGTGTTTGTTCACATCCTCGCCAACACCTGTCATTTTCTGTGCTTTTGTTTGTTTTTTGCTAGTAGCCATCCAGAAAGGTGTGTTAATTAGTACTTTTATATATTGCTGTAAGCAAGAAAGAGAAATAGAGAGAGACAAAGCTATCGTTTCCAAAATACTTGGAGACTTAGCAGGAAAGTTAGGTGAGTTCAGGGGACTGGACTGTTGTAACCAAGGAGTCTTCCTTAGCTCAGGGAGGGACATGAAACAGCAGGCATGGGTTTCAGGAAGAACCAGGCTCAGTAGTGGTAATACAGAGCACCACATCACCAGGCCATTTCCCCTCCCCATCCACAGAGCTCTCCCAGCTCTGTTCTGAGCAGATAAGTCTTGCATATGGTTTTGTTTCAGCTTTAACATTGCTTCAGTGTTCATCCCAAATGCCTATTGATTGGATTTATACATTCTTCTCTGAGAAAATAAGATAGTGATATGTTTTAGGAAAGCCTTTGATGTATTAGTTTACCTTCTCAATATAAAAGTCTCAATGCAATAAAAGCTTAGCTTTAGATATGTTTGTTCTATGAAAATAAGAAAGAATAGCCAGGTGAGGTGGCTCACACCTATAATCCCAGCACTCGGGAGGCAGAGGCAGGAGGATTGCTGAGTTTGAGGCTTGCCTGGGCTACACAGTGAGCTCAGGGCCAGCCTGAACTACAAAGCAAGACCCTGTCAAAAAAAAGAAAGAAAAGAAAAGAAAAGGAAAGAAAGAAAGAAAGAAAGAAAGAAAGAAAGAAAGAAAGAAAGAAAGAAAGAAAGAAAGAAAGAAAGAAAGAAAGAAAGAAAGAAAGAAAGAAAGAAAGAAAGAAAGAAAGAAAGAAAGAAAGAAAGAAAGAAAGAAAGAAAGAAAGAAAGAAATGAAATGAAATATCTCGCGATGGGCAGAAAAATCAAAGCCATTTGGGTACATCGTACTTCCTGCTTCACCCCACTTTTTTCATCTTAGACGGAACCAGAATAACTTCCTGTTACACTGCCAGATGGCCAAAGTGATTTCACGGAGACATCGCCCACACGCGCCTTGACGAAGCTGGAGCGGAGCTGCTCGCATTTCTGGACTAAATAAGAATTCCCGAGGCGCTTTCTGCTTGAGAGCGCAAAAAGGCAAGGCGCAAAGCTTTTTGTGCTCTTCGAAATGTCAACCTTCTGATGGCTTCTGTGCTGCAGATGCTCCCTCCTCTGCTCCTCGCTGCTCCAGCCGGGGTCCCAGACACGGCTGCAGGATGGGTCACCTGAAGGAGTTAAGTCCCAACACCTGAAGCCCACCTCCAGGGAGCCTGCGTTGACCTAGGTCCATAGTGGCCTGAGTGCCAGGAGTTCATGGAACTCCCAAAATGTTAGAATGTACGGCCCTGGAGGAGAGGCATGAAATTTTGTACATGTGATTGAGTTAGGTGCATTTAATTTATCATTTTGAATGATTCAATTCTTAGTATGATGAATCTACATTTTCAAAAATGCGATTAGAGGGCCGGAAATTTAGTTCAGTGGTTTTAGCATCTGCCTCGCAAGCACAAGGTCCCTGGTTCCATCCGGGTAACCACATACAATAATAGTGGGTGTGGTGATTCATGCCCACCAGCAATCCATACCACATGCCACAGTGCGGGGAGTGGTGACTCACGCCTGTAATCCCAGCACTCGAGAGGCAGAGGCAGGAGGATTGCTGAGTTCGAGGCTTGCCTGAGCTACATAGTGAGCTCAGGGCCAGCCTGAACTACAAAGCGAGACCCTGCCTTAAAAAAAAAATGTAATTAGAATTCTAAATCAAACTGTGTATCAAGGTTTCAAGTTCTCTCCGATGACTAGGTGGCCCAGTTTTATTTTTATTTTTTCTTTATATTATTTGTGTATTTATCTTGCTTCGTATGTTCTCCATGCTAGTCTAGAACTCTTGGGCTAATGGGATCTTCCTGCCTCAGTCTTCCCAGTGGGTAGGACTATGGATATACTACACTGTACCCAGCAGGTAGCCCAATTTTCAATTAGTAATATGGATTTCTCAGCCCAGACATCCACCAGCAAACTGCAAGTCTCTAGCAAGCAGCAAGTTGCAGATCAGCCAAAGCACCACTCAGCTGGAGTGCGCTTCGAGGCTGGTGAGCAGAGCAGCCACATCTAGATCCCATGTTGTGGAGCTCTGTGCGGCCTGGGTTATAGGTTCCTCGGATAGTGCCTTTTTCTTCCAGTTAGAAGTGGGTTCCAAGTAAGAAAGAAAAGTTGGTGACAAAGTATGAAGATACACATCAAAGCATTCCGTTGTAGAGCACTCCCGCATCTGCGTGACTCACTTGTCTGCCCTTTTTCCCTGGGCCTTTCACGGCCTCTGTCCCTTTCTAGAATGGGTCACCTTTCCATAAGGATGTGGGGGAAACAGAAATAGCGGATAAGCACAGGTTCCTTCTCCAGGAAAGCAGCCACATAACTGAGACTCTCCTGTTGTTGTTTTTTTTTGTTTTGTTTTGTTTTTTTTTGCTTTTTGGAGACAGGGTCTTGCTTTGTAATTCAGGCTGGCCCTGAGCTCACTATGGTGCCCAGGCAAGCCGCCACGAACTCAGCAATCCTCCTGTCTCTGCCTCCCGAGTGTTGGGATTACAGGCGTGAGCCACCACGCCCAGCATTATATGTGGTAACTGGGGATCGAACTCAGGTCCTTACGCTTGCGAGGCAGGCGCCGGAACCACTGAGCTAACCCTCCGGCCCTCCTGTTTTTTTTTTTTAATTGCATTCTTTATTGGTACAATTTGCATACATCTCACAATCACACATAACATTGGGGAATTTGTACCAATATATGAGACTCTCCTGTTTTAAAAGCAGTTACGGACCATAAACAAATGGGGGTGGCTGTTTTGCAACAATAAGGAAGGAACTTTATGAAAATGGGCGGAGAGCTGTGGCTGCGAGCTCTCATGTTCAGTCTCTGCTCAGTTCGTAGCTGCTGGCTGCTGAACACCTGGGGGTTCCAGCCAACCTGGGTTACAGTGCTGGCTGCTGGACAGTGGGTGACTTACCCATCAGCTTGAGCGCAATAAAACACATTGGGCAGCTGTCCACACTGCTCAGGGGAAGAATCCCTGATGTCCACAGCTGAATGTGCTCTTCGGGGGCAGAGGACATAGCTCACTGGGGTGTCTGGGGGGCTGTCCTGGTTCTCAGCTTCCCTGCCGGCCAGAAGTAGGCAGATGAGTTCCACCAGGCCCTTCGCCATGATGAGCCTGCTAACCTTGGACCGAAAGCTGACAGACCACAAGCCTGGGAAACCATTTCCTACTGAAATTGTGGGTGTCGGATATTTTGTCTTGGCAAAGCTGACTAAAGCAACTGCCCTGTCAGGCAAGGTGTGATGTGGGAAAAGACAAATGACCATTTACTTATTTCTCTAGGCTTTGCTTCTCTACAGTATCCCGACCTAAGGAGGTATGAAGGGTTGTGTCTAACTTGAGAGAATTGTGTTGGTGGTAAATGAACTCTAAACAGGAGCCAAACTGTGGCTGTTGTCAAAACCTAACCCAAAAGGAAAATAAACACCTCTCCTAGATCCTCCACTGCATGGCCCATTTCCCAGCCAGTTTTCTTCGTCTCAAGTTTCACCTTCCTACTTTTCTATGCAGAAGGTCTTTCTCTCATTATTTATACTACTAGAAAAATCCTTCCATCTTACTGAGATGACTCCCTCTCTTAAGCAGGGCAGCTCATGACACCCCATACTTTTGTTGTATAGTACTTTTCCCAAAGAGAGTTGCAGTGTGCATCCATTTAACTTACTGAAACTCAACTTTGCAGCCCTCCTTTACAAACAGAGGAATAACAAATTGTATAATGCACGTGACACAGCCCGCCTTCATCGTCAAAACCTTCCAACCAAAAGTGAAAACAAAAAGGGAGACATGAATCCACCTGCCCCTCTTTGGTAGGTAACATTTCCCCCAGCTTCTCATCTCTCTGTGCTAAATGTAATTCTGCTACTAACTGTATATACATTTTTCATATATCGTGGTCCACAAAAATATGCCAACTACTTCACCAAGCCTTCAGTTGAAAAAAACAATGACATCTATCACCACAGGAAGCACTGGCTTACTGGGTGACAACCTATTCATCTTCACTTCCTGAACGATTTTCGAGGGTAATCTTGACTGTGTGCAATTTTTTCTTCAGAAGTAGTGACTTTAGGGAACCGGGGAAGTAGTTCAGTGGCACCGCAAATGCAAGGTCCTGAGTTCGATTCCCAGTACCAGGAAATAAAAAATAGAAGTGGTACCTTTAGAGCAAAAGGCCAGAAAACAAGTATTTTCTGCTTGGCAAATTCTGCAAATTACTCAACTCCACCACAGTAGCATGAGAGTAACTATAGAGATACAAATACATAACAAATAGACACCACTATGAGCAAATAAAACTTTATTTACAAAAACAGATGATGGACCAGATTTAGCACTATCCCAATGCCTGCTTTAGGTAACATGTCACATAAGAGCCCACTTGGGCTGGGCAGGACGGTGCACACCTGTAATCACAGCAGTCTGAGAAGCTGAGGCAGGAGGATTACAAGTTTGCTTAAGCTGCAACTCAACAGTTTAGGGAGACCTTGTCTCAAGATAAGAAGGGGCTGGAGGTGCATCTCAGTGTGAGGTCCTGGGTTCAATCTCCAGTGCAACAATAGAAGAATGCATAATTTATTCATCTCTCGATGGACATACAGGCTGCTTCCAAGATTTAGCTAATATAAATTGAGACCTCAAAAGAATCATCCAGATAAAATGGCAATCCTCAAGAAACCAAATTATAAAGACAAGGTGCCATGGTTTGGAGAGAAAAGGAACCTTTTGACACTGCTGGTGGGAGTGTAAACTACTACAGGCACTATGGAAATCTGTGTGAAGGGTCCTCAAAAATCTACAGTTCCACATATAGTTTGATCCAGGCATTCCCTTTCTAAGTATCTTTCTGAAAAACATAAGGACATCATATTACAGTGACACACATGTATTCTTGTTTAGGGCAGCACTACTGTTCATAGCTCAGTCATGGAAGTGGCCTGTATGTTCTACAGGCAAGTGAATGAAAAAAATGTGGTATTTGTACATCTGCTCAGCTATAAAGAATGGCAAATTTGAGCCATCTGTAGGGAAATGGATGCATCTCAAGACAGAATATTAAGTAGAATAAATCAAATACATAGGCATAGCTTCTCTTATATGAGGTATCCAAAGTAAATATACTTTAAACAGGAAGGTAAAAGGTAGATAATAAGATGTAGGAAGAGAAATCCTTTTTATGTGGAAAGGGAATCTAGAGATGGAAGAGGAGAAGGAAAGAGAAAGAAAAAAGAATTAAGATGTGTTGTGCAGACATACCAGTTCCCTCAAATGAATGTAATCATAATGTATAGCAAGCATGTCCTAAAAACATTAAAAGAAGGACAGAACTACCTGAGTTCTGCTGTCTGCCTTGGAAATCTGTCCATCAAATTGAAGTAAAAGTCATTGTCCCAAGGCTGACAGGTTGGTGACTGTCTCTTTGAAAACATGTCCAAACACACCCTCTCCACAGACATCTGCTTAGCTCCCTTGCTCACATCCCCGCCCTTCTCCCAGTGACTGGCGATCCTAAGAGACAGCAGTGAACATCCACACTGAAGGAAAGGCATGACTTCCTAGGAGTAACAAAGTCTGCATGGCTGCCCCTAATTGTACATTCTAATTGCCCTGGAGAGCGACTTCAGTGTTTTCTCCCCATATTCTCGCTTAGGTCTACTACCTTATTTTAGACTTGTGCGTAATTAAGTCCAGGGAATCAGAAAGTAGCAAATGAAGTCTGTTTATAATAATACCTTTCAAGGGAGTAGAGGCTTCAACTCCTTGGCCAAAAGACAAACTTGATGGGATTTAGAAATTACAGTATTGGGGGGGGGGCTGGTGTGTACCTCAGTGGTAGAGTATCTTCCCAGCATACCCAAGGCTCTGGATTTGATCCCCAGCACCCCTCAAAAATATATACTACAGTTTTTCTTGACCATATACCATACTGTGCTCCTCTATGATTGTCTTTGGAGGCAAAAGAGAAACTATAGACAAATTTATTCTCCCAGTCTCACTTCCACACACAGCAAGTCTCTAGAGGTTGGGGAATTGTGTGAATATTATTATTCCAGTGACACCTATGAATTTGGGAATTGGTTATTTGTAGATATATCTTGGGGAGGACCAGCTCACATAGTTTTTGGGGTTTTTTTTTGTTTTGTTTTGTTTTTTGGGTTTTTTGAAACAAGATCTCATTTTGTAGTTCAGGCTGGCCCTGAGCTCACTATGTAGCTCAGGCTAGCATCAAACTCACAGCGATCCTTCTGCCTCTGCCTCCCGAGTGCTGGGATGACAGGCATGAGCCACCATGCCCAGCACTGTGGTGTGTGGTACTGGTAATTGAACTTGGGACCTTGTACTTGTCAGGCAGATGCTGGAACCACTGAACTAAATTCCTGGCCTAGCACACATAGTTTTGATACTAAACATGAATAAGGGATATTCTTATCTCTCAGGAAAGCTTTCTTTGTAAGGACAATGTGGGCTTTCACAAACAGCATCACACAGAAAGTATACCCTAGTTCTCTTGAACCGGTTTCTCCTTCTCACAGTTTTTCATCTTTTTGGAGTTATGCAAAAAATGTTTTCCCAGAATAGAGGATCCAGAAACAACCCCAGGTACATTCAGCAGTCTGATCTTTGACAAAGGGGACAAAAACATGCCAGAGGAAAAATAACCTCTTTCACAAACCCTTCTGGGAAAACTGGTTATCTATGTAAAAAAAAAAAAAGAAAATTAATCTAGACACGTATCTATTACCATGTACTAAAATAAAATCAAGATGGATCAAAGACCTAGATATTAAACCAGAGCCCTGATGGGCTGGAGATTTAGCTCAGTGGTTCCAGCACCTGCCTCGCAAGCACAAGGTCCTGAGTTCAATCCCTGTAACCACATACAATGCTGGGCATGGTGACTCACGCCCACCAGCAATCAGTACCACATAACCACAGTGCCAGGCATGGTGGCTCATGCCTGTAGTCCCAGCACTCGGGAGGCACAGACAGAAAGATTGCTGAGTTCAAGGCTTGCCTGGGCTACACAGTGAGCTCAGGGCCAGCCTGAACTACAAAGCGAGATCCTGTCTCAAAAAAACAAAACAAACAAACAAAAAACAGAAGCCCTGAATCTGATGGAAGGTAAAATTCTTGAAGATATAGTCATAGGCAAAAGTTTTCTGAACAAATAAGAAACAATAGCAAATATCATTAAATGGAATTATATCAAATTATATTAAATTTAAAATATATCATAGCTGGGCACGGTGGTACACACCCAGCTCTTGGGAAACTGAGGCAGGAGGATCACTGTGGCTCAAGGGAAGCCCAAACTATATAGCACGACCCTGTCTCAAAAAAAAATCAAATCAAATATATTGTATCAAGTTTTTAAAAAAGGAATCAAAGAACACAGTGGAGAAAAAAGGCTTGCAAGCTACTTCTCATGTAGAGGACTAATTATACAAAAAACTAGAAAAAACTACTCCTCCAATACAAATTCAATTAAAACAAGGACAACTGAAATTAATAGACACTTCTCAGAAATACAAATGGTCACCAAACCTATGAAAAATGTTCAACATCTCTGGCCATTGGAGAATCGCAAATTGAAACAACAGTGAAATTCTATCTTTCTCTGAAAGCATGGCTATTATCAAGAAATCAGGGGCCGGAGGGTTAGCTCAGTGGTTCTGGCGCCTGCCTCGCAAGCGCAAGGTCCTGAGTTCGATCTCGGGTAACCACATATAATGCTGGGTGTGGAGACACGCCCACCAACAATCAACACCGCATACCACAATGCCGGATGTGGTGGCTCACGCCTGTCATCCCAGCACTCGGGAGGCAGAGACAGGAGGATTGCTGAGTTCGCGGCAGCTTGCCTGGGCACCATAGTGAGCTCAGGGCCAGCCTGAACTACAAAGTGAGACCCTGTCTCAAAAAAAAAGCAAAAAAAAAAAAAAAAAAGAAATCAGATAATAACAAATGCTGGTGAGGAAAAGGTAACTTTTCTGCACTGTCGGTGGGAATGTAAACTGGTACAACCACTATAGGAATTAGTATGCAGATTCCTCCAAAAACTAAAAATTCCATTTGACCCAGCCATTCCCCTTGTAGGTATCTTTCTGAAAGAGTTAAAGACATCATATTGCAGTGATAACATGTGTACACTTGTTCATATGGTAGCAGTACAATTTATATTAGCTAAATCTTGGAAGCAGCCTGTATGTCCATCAAGAGATGAATAAATTATGTGAAATGTGGTATTTACACATAGTAGAGTACTACTCTGCCATAAAGAAGGCTAAATGTGAGTCATTTGTTAGAAAATGGATAAACCTTAAGACTGTAATAGTAAGTGAAATTGAGTTTTAAAGTTAATAAGATTTACAGAAGGTGATTGATTAGAGCTGATTCATGATGGATTTGTAAAATATGCAAGAAAAACCTTTGAGATTTAGGGGATTGTTTGTTACCAGATCATATACCTAACCTATCCTGATTGGTACAAATATATTTACGTGAAAATACGTATAATTCTACATGTTTTTAAAACAGCTCTAGGGTATTGCATTCTATGGGTCAATCATATTTTATTTAATCCTCTATATTTCTTCTTGGCAATCTAAAATACCGATGCCATTTCTGAAGATATTTACAACTGTCTAACTGAATTTCTTGTTTATAAATAGTTTGCCATTCGTTTTTACTGAATGTTCTAGATACATAACTTATCTGTTGTAACAGCAGAATCTCTGCTCCCTTTTTGAAAGCCTCTAACTTACTTCCGGTGTTTGTCTTGCGCATGTGTGTAACTGCCCATGGAAGCATCTTTTTAATGATAGCTGCTTTATCATACCATTTTAACATCTTTATTATCTTGTACTTGGCACCTGCTGTGTTGACAGTGTCCTTTAAGGTTGATTAGTTTGAGCTCTTTCGGGTTGTTATTAAGATGAGTGGTTTTAGGAGAAACCTGGACATGTGGAGTATTAAGTGACTGAGTCTAGATTTTATTTAAATCTCCTGTGTTCACTGGCTTTGTTAGCTATCACCTGAGGGGGGCAAGCAGGATGCTACCTCCTTACTTCTAGGTGGCTGCTGAAGTCTGGGTTTCTCCCTCAGCCTCTGCCAACCTCTAAACTCCTTGTTACTGGGTGGCAAGGAGAGTACTGCCCCTTCCCTGGCCGGACACACCCATGTGCCCCAGGGCTGCTGTCTGTGTTGGCACTTTAGAGTAGCATCATTATGCAGTAAGAGTTTTGGATCTTCCCCAAGGCTTCCAGACACCACCTGGGGGACTCAAAGAGCACCTCTTTCCTGTAAGCTAAGGGCAGGGTTTCAGGCTCCTGAAAAGGTCCCCACTGACATTGTGAGGGTGGAGCAAAGGGTGGTACTAATAGTCTGACTCCCTATCCAATCTTCTTGGGGTTGCGTAGATGCCACTGTGCTTTTTGTGATGTCTCACACGTGTGTTCATTGTCTAAAGGCTTCTGCTGGTGCTAGACTACTCCTTTCTTGGCCTTTGGTTAGAGAGCAAGCTGCTGAAGGGGCTGCCTGTGTCTGTACCTGTAATTTCCCAGGTTCCAAATGTTTTGGCTCAAGCGTGGGATAGAGGAGCTGGAAAGCTATCCCAGAAGACTCAAGGATCCCCAACCCCTGTTGGAGCATCCTCTTCTTTGTCACTCTAATACTCTCTCAGGTCTGTTCTGTAATGATGTCTAGGGTTTTTTCTGCTGTTTTTATACTCAGTGAGAAGGACTGTAAAACCAGAGTCTAAGGAATTATTTTTGGAATGAGTACTGAAAGGGTCTACTGTGTCTCTCTTAATGTATTAAAATGGAAAGAAATCCAAATATTGAACAGTATTTCTGTACAAACAGTAAATCTCTGATATGGCACCTTTAATATATTATTTGAAGCTAATACTAGCCTTTTTCTAAGATTATTCAAATCAGTATTCACATTGAAATTGTCTTCTGGTTTTCTTTTTCTATTATATGGTCATTACATGGGCTTTTCAAAACAGGTTTTGGGGAACTTCTTTATCTAGGTGATATGATTTCTACCTAGATGCCCGCCTAAAATCTCACACTCATAGGTACATCTTTTGAGACATGCTGGGATCATAGAAATGTGATACTCATCAATAGATTAGTCCACTGAGGAGTTTACAGCCCAAGTGGGAGGTGAGGTCTGCTTGGAGGAGGGGGGCTGTGGCCTGGGAGTTCTGCCTCCCTCCCCACCTCTCTTGTCTTCCCTTTCTGCATCACCCCCCATGCCTTGAGCTGTTTCTCCCTGCCATTCTGCCCTTCCTGAGCTAAAACCTCTACAAACTGTGAATCAAAATAAACCTTTCCTCCTTTAAATTGTGGAAGTTAGGTATTATGTCTCAGCAACAGGAAAGTAACTAAAATACCAGCCCCCCCCCCAGAGTCATTTAAATTCATTGCTTATAAATTAAAGATCAGGAGAAAAATTTCTGTCAGGAAGTTACGGTTATAATACTCTCTTAAAGGTAATTCTTTAAGAACTTCCTTAATTTTGTCTATTATTGTTGGTCTTTTAGGTAAGTTTTGTGTTGTGTCAACTTTTGGAATTTCTATTTCCTGATTTTTAGATATACTCTAAGTTCTAGGCTCGCAAACAAGCTCTGTTCTAAGAGAACATTTGTAATCAGATTCATTGGTAAGTCCAGTAAAATGAGTCTTACACACCTTTGACACAAACAAGTACACAATGTAAAGCATTAAAAAGAAAACCAAACACACACACACACACACACACATACACATACACAAGTAGACTAAATGAACTGTTTTTATTTTTATAGTTACTTTAACTGGCATATAAGGGAGTACATGGAGCAGACTGATGAGCAGAGAGTTACTAAGTGGAGGAAGAGGAGGGGAGAGTCACCAATGATTACAGAAAAAGAAGAGGAGGTGACTACTCAGATACACCAGATCCTTTTTTCAAGAGGGTAGACAGAGTTGAATCCACTGAAAAGCCTGTCTCCCAGTGGGAGCAAAATTCCACCTTGCCCACCATCTCCACTGATGGCACCCTTTCAGCCTGCTCTCTCCCCACCTTCCCCCTCCATGTCACACCTTACACAGGGCACCACTGCCATGACAGTGCGCAGCAGACCCAGGAGCTGCCTCCACGCTGTGCACACATCTACAGACGCACCCAGGAGAAGGTGCACTGGTGTGTGTGAAAGTCTGCTGCCCAAATGTTTGTAAGTTAGAGACTTACTGTAAACTACATGTGAGTAAAGGGTATATAAAAGGAGGGAGAAGATGTTGAGAGGCAAAAATCACACTCCAATGGAAGAAACAAATGAATTAGGAATAAGGAGTAAGAAATATCCATCAGAAAGAAAGCAGTGAAGTGGATGACCGGTTATTTAAAAGCACAACAAGCAGAAAGGAAATGGAGAGATGAAAATGAATAAACTGGGTGTGTGCACGCACCTGTAATCCTAGCACTCAAGAGGCTGAGGCAGGAGGATCATGGGGAGCTTGAGGCTATACAGTGAGTTCAAGATCAACCTGAATTACAAAGCAAGATCTTGTCTCAGAAAAACCGAGATATATATTTTTCTTAATGAAGAAATAGGAGATGAAAAATATGGAAAACATAACAAAAGCTGAGTCAGAGAAATTGAGGTCCCCGACAAAGAATTTACAAACAGTAAAATAAATTAATTTTCCTCCCAACATCTGTTCTCCTTTTATAGTAAGCGCAAGCTATCTGGATACCAGATCAACCAGCTAGGATGTGTCCCAGCCTTCTTTCTAACTAGGTGTGGCCATATGGGTAAATTGTAGGCCGTGACACGTGGACAGGAATGCCTGGGTAATTCCTAGGGTTTTCCCTTAAAAGGACTAGGCCTGTGTCTTCTCAGACCTTCTCACTTCACAGGGGAAGATAAAGTTGCCAAGTTTAGCAAATAAAAATAGAGGTCCCAGTTCAAATTGAATTTTAGAGAAATAACAAATTCATTTGTAATATGTCTCTCAGTAAATAATTTTTTAGTACAAATCTTATGCAGTAATTGAAACATATTTGTTTCTCTAAAACTCAGTTTGAATGGGGAGTCCTAAATTTTTTTTTTTTTTTTTTTTTTTTTTTTTTTTTTTTTTTTTTTTTTTTTTTTTTTTTTTTTTTTTTTTTTTTTTTTTGCTTTTTGAGACAGGGTCTCGCTTTTGTAGTTCAGGCTGGCCCTGAACTCACTATGGTGCCCAGGCAAGCCGCCACAAACTCAGCAATCCTCCTATCTCTGCCTCCCGAGTGCTGGGATTACAGGCGTGAGCCACCACGTCCGGCACTGTGGTATGCGGTGTTGATTGTTGGTGGGTGTGAGTCTCCACGCCCAGCATTATATGTGGTTACTGGGGATCGAACTCAGGACCTTGCGCTTGCGAGGCAGGTGCCAGAACCACTGTGCTAACCCTCCGGCCCTGGGGAGTCCTAAATTTTATCTGGGAACTTTGTAGTAAGAAAATCTGGCTGTTCAAAATGGTGCACACCTGTCATCACAGCACTCAGAAAGTTGAAGCAGGATTGCCATGAGTTTGAGGCCTGCTAAGACCTTGTCCCAAAAATGCACACACATAAAAAAATCTGCCTTTCCCCTAGAAATGAGGTGGTGGAAGGAAACAGCCACTGTACCAGGACTGAAGGGCCTACCTTTGAGCCGTTATCTGAAAGAGACACAACATTCTTTATGGCTGTTTCTTTTTGTTTGTTTGGGGTTTTACAGATTTTTGTTTTGTTTTCTTTGAGACAGGGTCTCACTCTGCAGCTCAGGCCAGCCTTGAAGTCTTAGTCCTCCTAGTGGGATTACAGGCATGTACCACCACGCCTCATGTAGCCTTTTCTTTATGTAAGTACTCTGATATTTTGAATGTGCCTGGTACAGGAGCTTAGCCTTTGTCCTAAATGTTGTGTGAAACCTTTCTTTCTTTCTTTTTTTTTTTTTTTTTTTTTGAGACAGGGTCTTGCTTTGTATTTCAGGCTGGCCCTGAGCTCACTATGTAGCCCAGGCTAGCCTCAAACTCAGCAATCCTCTTGCCTCTGCCTCCTGAGTGCTGGGATTACAGGGATGAGCCACCATACTCACTCCAAGGACTTTCTTGCTGCTCCAAGGACTAAAAAGATGTACTGTGTTTCAGGAAATATTAAAAGAATAAGGGAAAGAATTAAGTTTGGGATGTAAAGAAAGAGATCCTATACTCAGATAAGAATGATCCGCCTGGGTGGGAGATTTAGCTCAGTGGTTCCAGAGCCTGCCTCCCAAGCAATTTGATCCCCGGTAACCACATACAAAGCTGGGTGTGGTGACCCACGCCCACCAGCAATCAATACCACACACCACAATGCCAGGCGTGGTGGTTCACACCTGTAATCCCAGCACTCAGGAGGCAGAGGCAGGAGGACTGCTGAGTTTGAGGCTTGCCTGGGCTACATAGTGAGCTCAGGGCCAGCCTGAACTACAAAGCAAGACCCTGTCTCCAAAAAAAGATCCCTCTGTAACAGGGATTGGCAAACTCCCTCACACAGACCAAATTCTGTCTGCCACTTGTTTTTGTAAATAAAGTTTTATTTATATCCATGTCCTGTCATTGCATTTGTGCTATAGTGGGAAAGTTGTGCAGCTGTACAAGACACATGCAGCAGGGAAAGCCTGACATACAGTATATTCCATCTGACCCCCAACAGGAAGGAAGACATTGGTGCCCTCAGACTTCTTCATAGCTTTAACTGAGATGAAGAGTTTTGAAGGAAAAAAGGAGAGAGAATGAGACTTAAAAGGTCAAATCTGTGTTGCCGTTCTTATTTGAAAGCAGCAAAGGGCTGGTGATTTAGCTCAGTGTTACTGCATCTATCTTGCAAGCACAAAGGCTTGAGTCTAATCTCTGGTACTGCCAAAAAAAGAAAAGCAATAAAAGCAGCTGAAAGATATTCCCAAATATTTAATGATTCAGGAAAATTTGATAATTTTCTTTCTCCCAGACAATGATATATGAAAGTAAAATCTACTGAGGTTATTCAAAATAGATATAAAAGGATGGGTAGCAAAAAATGAAACAACTGATTTTTATTATTATAATAATACAGGATGTAAATGTTACACCTCTTGAGAGAAATGCACTATCGTGAAAGATAATAGCACTTCAACAAAATAGGCTACAATAAAAGTGAGACTATGAACTGGAAGGTGAAAAGAGAGAGGAGGAAAGTATAATTGCTTTCATCACTAGATTATGGGAATGATATTCTTGCATTTCTAAACTGCCCTCTGGAACATTTGAGAGACTAAATAATCAGAAATACAGTGAAAAGAAAAGTCACGGAGAATCTGAAGGTGTGTGCTACTAATGCACCCACCAAAGACTTATACCTGGTTTATGAAGAGCTGATATAAAAGAAAAATAGAGAATACATAGAAGAAAAAGGACATGTAACCACTAAACACAGTAAAGATGCTTAGTGTCACTGGAATGACAGTTGCACACATTCAGAGGATGAGACCAATTAAAGCCCATCAGATCAGGAAAAATAAATTGGAAAGGGCCAAGGATTTAGCTCGAGTAATACCATGCCTACCTTGGAAGCACAAGGGCCTGAGTTCAAACCCTAGTACCACAAAATAAATGAATAAATAAATTTGGAAACTTCTGGTGTTGAAGTGTTGATGAAAACGGGCTCTCAGACCCTGCAGGTAATAAAGCTCTTCTCTCTTTCCCAGTGGGAAGCAGACATTTATAAAAGCAGTAAATGGTGACTACTTGCTCAGTCCCCAGCTCTGGCTCCCTGCCCGGTCTAGATGACGAGTATCTCCACCTCCACACCCACGAAGGGTCTAACATGGAAACTGCCCTTGCCTGTGACATTAAGTGACCATTATGTTCATCTAGCTACTCAAAACCAAAATTCTTGAGATAGTCTTGACCCCTCTTCTTCTATACCCCACGTCTGCCATCTCTGACATCACATGGCATGTGGCAGAATCTGTCACCTAATACCAGGCCCAGCCATCCACCCCTGGATTAAAATGACGACACCCAATGCATCCTCTGGCTTCTGTCTTTGCTTTCCTAGTGCTTACTCTCCCACACAAGAGCCAGGGAAATTCTTCCAGGATCTTATTCAGATTGTGTCACTCTTTGCTTACAATCCTATAATGGCTTCCCATTTTATTCTGCTGCAAGCTCAAGTCTTTGCATTTTATTAGTTACTGTAAGTCATCTGGAGATAATGCAAAATATAGCAGAGCATGAGCCTAGGCCACATGTAATACTACACCATTTTATACAAAAGACTTAGGCATTGATGGGGTTGGGGAACGCACAGAAGGCGAAGCTCCTGGAAGCAACCCCACCAGGAAGAGTACAAGACAGCTGCACATGCTAAGAGTGTCCTGTGTGGTGTACATAGCAGGCATGTGGTATGCCTGTAACCCCAGAACTCTGGGAAGCTGAGGCAGGAGGATCTAAAGTTCAACCCCAGCCTGGGTAATTAAGACACTTAGAGAGACTATGTATCAAAATATATGAAAATGCTTAAAAAGGCCTGAGGATAGGGTCGGCGGGTTAGCTCAGTTGTTCTGATGCCTGCCTCGCAAGCGCAAGGTCCTGAGTTCGATCCCCGGTACATACAATGTTGGGTGTGAAGACTCACGCCCACCAACAATCAATACCGCATACCACAGTGCCGGGCATGGTGGCTCACGCCTGTCATCCCAGCACTCAGGAGGCAGAGGCAGGAGGATTGCTGAGTTCAAAGCTTGCCTGGGCTACATAGTGAGCTCAGGGCCAGCCTGGACTACAGAGTGAGACCTTGTCTAAAAAAAAAAAAAAAAAAAAAAAAAAAAAAAAAAAGCCTGAGGATGTTTTTTCATTTATTTCCTTGTTTTGGTAAACCAGGCTCCCCCCTCCTCCACCCGGGAGCTCTATTCACAGCCCTTCTTTATTGTTTATTTTGAGACAGGGCCTTGCTAAATCACTTTCTCCTTCCCAGGCTCAGGCTTGTGATTCTTCTGCCTCCTATATCCAGAGAACTAGAATCCCGAGGCTGTGGCACCATCCCTGGTTTATTTCACAATTTAAAAAATTATAAAGTGTAATTGACATAATCTTTCAGGGAAAAAGTTCTACAAGTCTGTAGCTGCTCTTGGTAAGTCCAGATGTGATTCAGGATGTATCATCCTGCAGTCTTTTCCTATCTGAATAACTCCTGCTTAGTTGACTTTTGGATTAGTAAAGAATGCAGGCAATTAAAGGAAGAGAGGAATGTGATGTGCGTGCCGGGGGACACCGCAATACTCCGTTTTACTGACTTGAAGAACCGGGAGGCCTGGAGATGTCTTTCCTGCTTCTGCCTAAGAAGATGAAAGGGAAGACTGGTTGCTTTTGTTTTTTAAAAAATTATGATGAGAAAGATTTGGGTACTCAGGCTTAGGCTTCTCATATTAAAAATCAATTGCTAGCATAGTTTCCTAATTAGAATGGCTGGAATTTAGCATTCTATTACAAGATGACAAAAACATATTTCGACTCTCTAGCTTTAATGTTTTTCCCCAGATTGCACAGTATTCTCACAGGATGTTCCAGTTTGTGTTTAGTTAGGTGGATGGAAACATTTTAAAAATTAGTCTCACTTTTTAAAGAAAAATTAGGATATTTGTAAATGAAAGTCCTTATTCTCAAGATAAAATAAAAAATTGTGCATGAGTGTTTCAGTCTTGTTTTTCCCCCAAAATATGGAAATAAGCTCTGCAGCCATGAATATAACCATTATGCCAATAGATTTTTTATTTTGGATATTGTGGTACTAAAAATAATTTGAAGCCAAAAGAAAATATTGGATACATGATGATGGATATAATTACTGCCAAATGCAATTGGCATTAATTATTAGAGTGTTATGGAGAAAACACCAGCTCAGTCACCAGATATCAGGCATTTCTGGGGCAAGAAGTACACCTAATGTTTTCTTCATAGACACTGCTTCTACCTTATACCTCCTGGCCAGGCATATTCACACAGTCTCCTGTAAGCTGGGTCTAAATATTTATCAATAACAGTAACACAGGAGAAGCTAATGTAGTGGTACATGCCTATAATCCTAGCTATTTGAGAGACAGAGGCAGAAGGATGGAGTTTGAAGCCAGCCTAGGCAATGTGATGAGACCCCATCTCAAAATAAAAAAGGCTGGGGATGCTATTCAGTGGTAGAGTGCTTGAACAGAAGGTACGAAGCCACAGGATCCATCCTCCATATCACAAGAAAACAAAATGACACAGGGACTGGAGGGAAGCTCATGCTAGAGCACTTGGCTGATACATGTGCGACCCTGGATTCAGTCTTCAGCCTGGCAAGTAATAAATGACAGTCACACAAATATTTACTTCTCAAATAATTTAGTAGTGATTTCTAAGAGTGAAAGTTGTAGTAGGCATTGTGGGGATCTGAAAAGAAGTAAAAGCACCAGGAATTTGCCTTAGAGAAATTTATACTCAAAGTATAATAGTCAGTTAAATAACATGAAAAATTGCTTATGACTAGCTCATTAACATACCCAGTAAGTAGATCAAAACCAAAAATACATAATAACACTTAGTTCAGAAGTAAAAAAGATCACAATAAGCTAAGTGCAAAGAAAGTATTCAAAGCTATTTCTTATGGGTGGCCCTTCCTGAGAACTATACATAATAAATACATAGTGTCAATACTCTTAGGTTCAGGTATTAATAAAGATAATAATCTTTATTAAGATTATAAAAGATAATACTCTTTTGAATAGATGTAATGTCATATATTCAGAAAATGCTTAATATTAGATTAGTAAATCATTTACATTGTTTGCTTGAAACAGTAGAAAGGGAAGGAGCATCTTGGAACTTGTTTATCTTGGGAAATCACCCTCATCTCTTGAGTGCAATAGTTAAATGCCTTGCAAGTGAGGTAGGATTTCTGAAGCTATTCAGGTCAACATGAAGATGTTTTAAGTGAAATATTAGTAGATAATACATCTCTTTTGGAATTTAAGGATAAAAACATAAAACCCATAATACCCCCCCATGCTTGCTCCTCTGAAGGCCACTTGTCTTATATACCTCAGACACACAGTTTTATAAATGCTTCATCCCAAATTACAAATTTCACTTGTGGAATTCACTGGCAAACACTTGTGCCTCTTCAAACTGCCAGCTTCTATATTCAGAGTAGAACCATCCATAGATTATCACTGAATGACCTCAGACCAGAGTCTGGGACACTGTGGTTCTATTTCTGGCTGTGACATTTTTTCTTGATAATGGGTCTCCAAAACAGTGTTATTATGTCATTAACAAAGCTGAAACTTGTATTTTGAGAATATAATTCCCATCTTTAAAAATGTCTTACCCACATTGCAAGAATTATAGTGTACAGGTTGGTCTGGAGGTTATTAATACAGCTATGGTAATTTCTGAGACTACTTCGTGAGATATTCCAAGAAGAAAATAGATGATAGGAAACTGCATGTATTATCTATGCTCTGAGAAGGAAAATATCAGCCTTTCAAGGTAAACAAAGCAAGAATTATTATTAGCTCTCGCTTACTCACCATATTTGGGATAAAGGAAACTGTCAAGACATCAACCATGAAACTGTAACAAGGACCCTAAACCTTACTCCACCAACTCGGCTCTCTGAAGCTGTTAACAAGTGGCTGCAAGATTGAACTTTGGCTCCTTTTCCTTTCCCTTGCCCTCCCTCTGGTGGAGGTGTTAATGAGTGAAACACCCGAGACATGCTGCAGAGGGGAATTCTTCCCTCTCCCACCAATTAGACCACTAGGGTTCACAGTGGACAATGGCCAGTCACCACTTTTTCCTGGGACTAGAGGGCGCCCTGCTCACCTTGGCTTACTCTGAAGGATCCTTAATGGGGTTGAAGTATTTATTAAAATAACATTATTGCTCATGCTTCAGAAAGGAATGGGTCTTTCATCTGGATTAATATGTTCCTCATAAAATCTTACAAGAGTAGGATTCCTGTTGGTAAAATAGGACAAATTCCTGTGTCCTAATAACTTAATAAATGATATTCAGTAACTTAACAACCTAGTATTTTAATCGTGGTTTTGTATTCTTAAAACTCTTTTACATCTATTATCCCAACTGGTGCTCTCAACAGTTCAGCAACAGGGAGCAGACAGAATCACACTGAGAGGACATTGTGGAGAACCAGTGTGTTTCCCAAATCATTCATCTACATGGCCTAACACATACAAGATGTATGGGGCAGTAATTTATCAGAATGGATCCCATTCTTCTGTTTTCATTTTTGCTTGTTTTTTTGAGACAGGGTTTTGGTATGTAGATCGAGCTGGCTTGAACTCAAGGTGATCCTCCTGCCTTGGCCTTCTGAGTGCTGAGATTATAGGTCTGTGACACCATGCCCGGCTGAAACATTCTTAAATTTTAGAATATGATCATACCCATCCCAAGGATAGGATTACATAAGTATTTACAGACAACAAAAAATTACAACTTTGTAAGTTAAGTGAGTCTGAACTTACACTACTGTATTGCTGTTGTTAATATTATTAAAGACCATGTTAGAAGTAGTATTGTGGTGTAGCACGTAGAATGGATTCTGCAGCCAGACACCTAGGCTTGAGCATGACTCAATGACGTACCTACTGTGGTGACCCCTAGCAGCACACAGCGCCATCTGAAAGTACTTGACAGCTCTAGTACTTAATAAAGGCACTTAACTTGCTCTGCATTACATGGTTAATGATGGAACTGGACCCTAATTTTTTTTTGAAACAGGGTCTCGCTTTGTAGTTCAGGCTAGCTGAGCTCACTATGTAACCAAGGCAAGCCTCGAACTCAGCAATCCTCCTGCCTCTGCCTCCCGAGTGCTGGGATTACAGGCGTGAGCCACCACGCCCGGCTAGACCCTAATTTTGATCCATGCAGTTTTTAACCTCTAGATTGGGTTTTTCACATCTTTGACATCTTTTTCCATGACGAATGTTTTCTCTTGCACCAAACTGAAAATCTTTTTCAAAATTAACATTTACCAAAAAAAAAATCTATTACAGAAACGTTAAGCCCAATATCCTTGGTTGTTTGATACTCACTTTATTCCAGGAATGCACATGGACTCTGGTAAGGGGTAGTTTTGTGCTTTCTAGACACATTCTCAACGCTGGCTAGAGGTAAGCTACTTGCATTTCTACTACATTTCTGCTCAATTTGTTAATTTAGCCAGCAATGGACATGCCATTCAGGAAACTACCACCGAACTGGCAGGACCGCCCAGCGTTTTGCACCGTCCCAGCCCCATTTTGGTCCCTGGCTGACTGGCCCTCCGAGTGGTGAGGAAAACGCCAATTCCGTGGGCACACACACAAAAAAGGATTCCCTTTAAGTGACTGTGAGGATTAGGCTCTCTGAAAACTAAGGCATAGATACTTGGCTCGGGGAAGCATTTTTGTTGTCTTCCCTGTCAGGACTCAGGACTCTAGGCGGTGCACGGGATATAAAGAGTCTCCGAGTCTACAGAAGACAGTGTAATAAAACAGAAGGAAAAGGTGAGGCGTCACACAGCGTCTTGGTTTGTTTCTCTTTCTTCCTCTCGGGATGGCTGGTGGCAGTCCTCTGCCAAACTGGGATAGAAACGACTCTCAACAGTACCGAGAGGCTGGGGAAGGGAAGAGGGGAGAAAGTGAGGGGGCCGGGAGACCGGAGCCCGACAGTCAGCTCCACCCAGGAGTCTGGTGAGAAGGGGTACGGGGCGGAGCTGTCCCCTGGGGGCGGGGAGAAGGGTGGAGAGAAGATAGTCAGCAGCCTCTGATTGGCTCGCTTTCTCTCACCGCGACTCCCGATTGGCCGATTTGCAGCGGGAGATGTTGTGCGGCGCGGCGGGGCGGAGCTAGCCGCCCTGGGTCGCAGAAGGTGGGCTAGGGCGGCGGCCGCGCACCATTCCTTAGCCGCTGTGGGGCTCGGGGCGTGAGAAGCTCGGTGGAGCCTACAGCTTCCCGGCCGCGCCGACTGGGCTTAGTGGCTCTATAGAGTAAAGAAAAAAAAAGAAAAGAATTGAGTGAACTGCGCCCCCGCTAACCCGTCCACCTGGGGAGGGCACCCCAATCTGGAGCCGCGCCCGGGCTTCGCGCTCCTCCCAGCAGCACGGGCCGAGGGCGCCGCGCGGCCCGCAGCCGGGGTCTCGGCACCCAATGCCCTTGCAGCCCCGGGGCGCGTCGCCGCCCTCGCGCCCGACCCCAGCTCTCTCCCCGGCAGGAGCCTTCGACCCAGCGGCGGCCGCTCGGCGCCTGGGCGATCTCGAAACGCTGGGTCGGGAGTGCTCTCCTGACCCCGGCCAACCCCTGCTCCGGGCCGCCCCGGACCGCATAACTCAGGACAGAAAAGATCCAGCCCGGAGCCTCCCCGGGGAGGGGAGGGGAGGGGAGGGGAGGGGAGAGGTGGGTGGGAGGAGGTGGATCCAGGGAGGAAGGCGGTAGAGTTCGCCCCCGCGAGCGGCGCGGCGGGCCGGCGCTGCTGTCACCGGCGTCCTCGGGCGCCGAGCGTGGGCCCGGGCCGGCCCGGCGACGCGAGGGAGAGTCCGGCGCCCGCCGCCCCGCCCCACACCCTCCCGCGGCGGCCGAGAGCCTGGGGCCGGTCGGGGCAGGTCGCGGCGAAGCCTTGGGAACACGGCGGTGGCAGGGCGAGTCGCTCGCGTCCTCCGGTGCGTGCCTCTCCTTTCCTCTCCGCCGGCGGAGCCGCCTCCTGCCGCCTCTGGGCCCGTCGGGGCGAGGCCAGCGCCCGCGTGTGCGGGGCAGGGCGGCGAGCGGGAGGAGCGAGGGCACAAAGGCCGCGGGGCGCCGGTCCGGCCGGCCGCGTGGAGGAGGGGCGCCGGCTCATGAATATTAACCGCGCCTGCGGCCTAGCGTCCCGCGGGCGGGCCCGGCCCGGTCCCCGCTGCTGCCGGCGCCGCGCGGGGCCGCTGGGCGGGAAGGGACGCGGGCGGCGGCCGGTCCAGCCTCGCACCTCCTCCGGGCACGTACTCGGCCCGCTCTTCCCGGGAGCCGGGCGCCGACCCGCCTCAGGAAGGGGCGGAGGAATGGTGGTAGGTGGGTGGGTGGGTGGCTTTCGGCTTCTTTCCTTTCTCTCGGCTCCCCTTCCCCTGCGGCCCAGGGCGCGGCCGCGAGATGGAGGCTGCCTTTGCGGCGCCCGCGGGCTCCGAACCGTCCTGGCCACCGACCGCTGCCGCCACCCGCCCGCCGGCCCTGCTGCCTGCGGGGGAGGTGGGCGCGCCCCCGGAGGGTGCGAGCGTCCTTCCCGCCGCGACCCTGCGAACGGGGGAAACGGGAGGGCGCGTCGGTCCCGCCGCTCCTCTGGACCTGCGCCGCCGAGGAGCGGTCGGCCGGACGGCTGCCCCAAGGCTGCGCCTCGGCCGGGTGTGTGGCCCTCCGCGGTGCTCTCCCCCCAGGTTCACGGGCTTCTCCTTATGAAAATTTGTTGCACAGGAGAGTTGTAGCTTATTTCACGTGTGGCGGTCCGTCTCGCCCCGAATTGTGCTCCTGAGCGGGCGCGCGAACCCGGTGCGGGCGGCGGTCGGCGGCCGGCGCGGAGCCCGGCGTATGGGGAAAGTTCACGCCCTGTAACTTCTGCCTGTTCTAGGACGCGGCCCTTCGGGAGCTGAAAGTGGAGCGACACGCTCGGATTCCGACTCCGATTCCGCTTGGCCTCTGGCGTCGCGCTGCTTGGAAGGGGACCGCTTTCTGCAGTTGGCCTGGACACTCGCTTACCCGGAGACCTGTCGCCTTTGTTTTTAAAGTCTCTCTAGAAATGGAGGAGGAAGGTGAAGTCAATTGAACTGGGCATTTGAGGGGCTTCCTGAAAAACAACAACAACAGAACTCCATTCCCCGCACGTTGTGTATCTCAAGAGCCCTGCGGCTTTCCTGAGCCCGGTGTGGAATCGTTGCCCTCTTGGTGTGCGGTGGCTTTCCCCCCTCCAATGTGGACTCCAAAGGATTTGTCCTTTTGCAATTTGGAATGAAATGATGGCCACACGTCGGACTGGTCTGCCTGACGGAGACGGTGACCAGCTCAAGGCCGGCGGGGGCCCTGCCTGTGAGGTAAGCCCGAGGGGCGGTGGTTTGTGTGTGTGTGCCCTCCACCGGCCTCAGGAGGGGCCTCGCGCCGGCTGCGGAGCACCTGCGCCCCGTCCTTAAGTCCTTTGGGGGTGGCGTTGTGCACCTGTGTGTATGTGTCCGGGTTTGAACTCCCAGGTGGAGAAGGCAGTTCATCTGCTCCTAGCACCTGGAAGTGATCTTACCCCGCGGCGGGTGGGCGGGCGCCAGTGGGTGTTGGTACAGATCTCTGCCCTGTTTTTTAGAAAAAGAATGTTCTCCCCCGCAGGGACAATTTAGGCACATCCTTGGAAAATGCCTTACAGAAGAGCAGTTACAATTCCAACTCCTTGAAAGATTTCCTGCCTTGAGTGTTTTTTTTAATTGAATTCTTTATTGGTACAATTTATATACATCTCACAATCACACATAACATTGGGGAATTTGTACTAATATATGACACAAGTCAGTTCTCATTTTTACCCATATCCCCACCCACCCACACCTCCCCACCCCCTATATACATGCTCTTTTATTTTCTTTCAGAATCCTATTTATTCCTTTCCCTCATTACATCCCCACACCTTGAGTGTTTTTATGTGTGCCTTTCCCTGTTTTGAAGTTCCTCACACTACTACGGAGTCAGGTGGCTTGCTTTGCGATTAGGCCCAGAAAAATTTACCCCAGGCTTTCTCTATTTTGTTTTGAGCAGCCAGAACCGAAATCATAGAAAGCCATTCATTGATTTATGGCATCCACAAGCCTTGCTGCCTTCCTATCATTGCTTTTTACTCCTTGTGTTTGGAGGTTATTTCTGTAATGAATATATCGTGTTCACTTTGCTGAATGTGGCTTTTGTAGTTTGTTGAGGATACTGAATGTTATCCTTCAAACTTTATTTCTCAGACGCTTAGATTTTTACCGAAATGTGCAAGATTGCAATAATATCCCCAAGTGAGCCTTCACTGTCTCTTTTGGCTCTCGTGTTAATTTTTTTTGTCCTTGACACAGGTCTAGTTGTAAGTGTGTTTGGGCATTTCAGTAAAAATGGATTCGAAGTTAAATATTGGCCCGTAAGCTTGCAGATAAACTTGGGTTGTGCGGCTTGCTTCATGTTGGAACAGAAAGTAGTACAGGCAGCCCTGGGAAGTGGTGTGCTGCTGCACAGTTTAGTAAGCAGAGCTATAGGTTTACCATCAGAATCAGCACCTCCTGAGGTCTGTAAACACCTGCTTGCAGGTAAATGGTGATTGCACCTAACACCACAATCCTCTGATCTTGGTAAACCATAATAACTCCTCTGGAAGGCCTACCTACAGCCTGGTGATTGCTTCCAGTGTATTTCAGTTACATAATGACATGTGCTGTGGTCCTAAAACCTTATTTGTCATTGTCTTTTAAATACTTTAATTAGCATGCTATTTGCATTATATTTGCAAAAACTAATGTTTATTTGATTTGTTTTCCTCTGAGGGATATCCCCAAACTCAGAATTTAGACACATCTTGTCCTTGGCTGGGAAGCAGTGCTTCCCATTAGCTGCACACTTGGCTTTTATTAACGGTGACAGTTCAGTATTTTTTTAAGGGCTGTGAAATTTGTTTTCCCTTGGACCCTACTGCTGGCTTGGCTGTATTGTTTCTAGTTTAGGAATGAAGAAACAATGTTGTCTGTGTTTTGCTCATTTAAAGAGTATAAACACTACTTGAATTAGGTATTAAACTGTACTGTTCAGCCTTTTATTTTGCTTTGAGTCTTTGTGGGAATGCTAATAAAGGCGTTGTGCCTCCACCAAAACATTTTCAAATCGGTAGGAGTGAGCACCGTTTGACAATCATGGCCTAAATTCCTGTTTTGGATTTATGCCGGTCGATTGCCTTGGATGCACATCACATACTGTGAATATTTTTTTAGTAAAGGAAAGGGAGTTCCCACTGGAATACTTCTCTCTGATACTAAGGGGACACTGCACTTTATTTTATTGGAAGTTTTACATTCTGTGATACGTCTTTCTTTTTAAAAAATTTAAAGCCAAGTTAGATTCCTGATTGTACTTGAATAATAAATTTGTAGGTTTTTAACCAAGAGACAAACACATGTCTTAATGATGTTGTTTAGTAGGCCAAAACCCCTAACTGTGGCAGAGAAGAAATCACTGTGGTGAATTAAAATAGTATTCCTGTTTCGTGTTTTCCCTCCACCTGTGAATAAAGCCTACTATTTGAAAACAGAAGTTTTTCACCTTAAGTATTATCATTTAATTGTGTTGACATGTGAAACAGCCCTCTTCAAATAAGGAATTATAAAGCCAGATGTGGCATATTTCTGTAAGCCCAGCACCCTTTGAGAGGCTGAGTCCAGAGGATCACCGTGAGTTCAAGGCCATCCTGGGCCACGTAGGGAATCCAAGGTCAGCCTGATATACATAGCGAGACCCTGTCTCAAAAAACAAAAATTTAAAATCAAACAAGGATTGGAATAGTTCAGTAATAACACGTGTCTTGGTATTATACAATAATGCTGGCACAGATGGTATTCACAGATTTATGTACTTTATACATCTACAGATGCGTTTTGCATTTTCTTTTTTTTTAAATCACTTTCAGTGACTCTGAGCCACATAAGCATCTTGGTGCAGGTGTGGATGACTCTGCGAGGCATGTTCGTGGCACACTCTGAGCTCACTTTCTCTGGACTCTTCCCGTGCCTCCTCTGAGAGGTGATTACCTCGCCTGTGTCCTATACTTCCAACCTCCACGGTTCAGCTTATTAGATAAAAGATGTGAGGATGCAGCTTAAACTTTCTAGGCACTCTGTTTTCCATTTTTTATCACTGATTTCACTTTATCTGTCTTCCATAGTATTGTGCATACTATTTATACTTTCTCTGTTTACTATTTTAAAAATTTAGTTTCTGGTGCTCATTAGTTTATCTTATTTGTGCTTTCTTCTTCCCTGAGGATGAGCTTGTCCGAGGTGACTTTCTGGAGTGGAATCCCTTGGCCTTTGTCCCAGCCTCCCTTGTTCTCCTCAGCCTTCCATCTGTCTGTCTCTGTTCCTCTGTCTGTCCATCCCTCCTCCACTCCTTTTCATAGGATTCTTTCTCTACATCTTGGTTGTTAGATGTTGGTTGTACCCAGAGCCGAACCCTTTTCTTGCCTTGCCTTGTCTGTTTTATTGTAGTCTTTCTTGCAGTGAAGTCTCTGTGTGACAGTTGCCCAGGCTCAGTGGCAGCCTGGAGACTTGCACAGTCTCTGCTGTGGACTGAGCAGTGGTTCAGGGCCGCCTGCAGGCATCACAGACCGACAAACTCCCCTTCCAACTGCACCCAGTGAGCAGTGCTCTGTCTGCTTACTGTCCAGATGAGAACTCGGCCCTTGTCCTGGCCTCGTCTCCTCTCACCTCCTTCCTATGTCCAGAGCCCTGCTGCATTTCTGTCCAGGTATCACCCTGGCATGGAGACAGACATCCTGAGGTTGCCAAAGGCCCAGTCCCGTCCTGTCCATGGCCCACATCAGAGCGGTCTTCATCCTGCAGCAGACAGCTAGTCATCACATCCACCCATGGAGAACAGTTTGGATTTCTGCAGCCTTGAAACAAAGTTCAGTCTCCTTGGAGACTTCAGGGGTGTCGGCCCCTGGGCCCTCTCTCTTACCAACTTCTTGTGCCTCTTGCACTGAGCTCCTTCCAGGTTTTAGGGCCTTCTGAATACTCTCGCTCTTCCTTCTGCTGTCCCTGTCCTCTCTGCCTCCTCCCTGAGGGCTGGTTTGACTTATCTCTCTGGTCTTCTTTATTGCATCCTGAAGAAAGTCTTCTTCAGCCGTGGCCTAGTATCCTGACACAGCACCCTGATGTCCCGGACACCTGGCTTGGAAGTGTTTATCTCGCACATGTGGGATTCCAGCCTGTGCACTGAGGCTATGCTTGCTCCCTGCCTTACCAGCAGGTCCAGGGCCTGTCCCCTCACTTCAAGTCCTCCCACCTGAGTCTCCTCACCTATAGCTATGCGAACAGGCCATTCAGAGCCTGGTCATTCCTTTGCTCGGGTTCCTCTCGCAGCATCTCTTTGCTCTGAAGTTGGCAGGACAGAGCTGTAAAGTGACTCAGATGTCTTGTGCATCCCCAGCCCACTGTCCTCACCCTGATTCCTGTCCCTGTCTCCCTCCTCATGTGCTACTGGCTGTGGTACTTTTGCTTGCCTGGTTGACACCAAGCATGGTGGTCCCAGCCTCCCTCCTACCTGTGCTTAGAGGCCACCTTCCCAAGGAAGCTTTGCCACCCACTCTACTTAGTGAACCCCTTCACCTGCCTCTTCAGGGTGCCTTCCCCTGCACTCTTTCTGTCTCCGTTTTATCCCTCAGTGTCACACTCTGATGATTGGAGGTGGGTAATGCTCATAGAGTGTAAACCTTAAAGGTGTAGCATTCTCTTGTTTGATCACAGGAAAGCCATGATGTCATTGGTCCCTCTCATTGTGTGCTTCTTCAACTCATCCCAGTGTTCTTGCCCCTTTCGGGAGCAGTTCTGCAAGATCTGTGTCTGCTGTGTCTGCTGTGGTATCCTGAGTGAGTGAAAAGCACTCAAGTAGCAAGTTCTCTTAAAAAAACACATTGTGGTGCAGTGTGTTCTCTTGTACCATGTTTCCTGGGTTGTGTACTGTGTGATCTTTGACTCTTCCCAGGGCCAAAACAACAATGAAAAATGAACATTTGGAATCACTTGAGAACGTCAAAGCACCCATGAAGGTGCAATTTAAAGACACTTAACAGAGGAGACTTCCAGAACTGCTTCCCAAAGTAGGCAGGAATGATGGGATAAGTGTGTTCGAAGTGAGAAGAGAAATATTTTCAGGGGTATTAAAGGTAGTGTGTCTTTTACTGTGATTTTTTTTTTTTAGACAGAGTCTACTTGTCTACTTTATAGTTCAGGCTGGCCCTGAGCTCACTGTGTAGCCCAGGCAAGCCTTGAACCCAGCAATCCTCCTGCTTCTGCCTCCCGAGTGCTGGGATTACAGGTGTGAGTCACCTTTCCTGGCATTGTGGTAGGTGGTTGCCAGGGTTCAAACTTAGGACCTTGCTCTTGCAAGGCAGATGCCAGAACCGCTGAGCTAAATCCTGGCCCCTTTCCTGTGATTTTTTAAAAATCACATTTTTTGATCAACCTAATATGTCTTTTTTGGTGAGAAGGCTGGCCTCAAAAATTCACAGTAATCCTCCTGCCTCAGCCTCCCAAGTGCTGGGACTACAGGCATGCACCACCACTCCCCCACTCCTGGCCAACCTAGTATGGCTTGTGCTCAGAAGAGTACCTAGTATATAATGGACCCTTAATAAATATATTTTAAAAATAAATGTAGACTAGAGCCAGAGATTTAGCTCAGTGGTTCCAGCACCTGCCTACCCAGCGCAAGGTCCCTGGTTCTATCCCTAGTAACTACATACCACAATATGGGGCGTGGTGACTCTCATCCAGCAGCAATCAGTACCACATACCACAATGCCAGGCATGGTGGCTCACGCTTATAATTCCAACATTTGGGAGGCAGAGGCAGGAGGATTGCTGAATTCAAGGTTTGCCTGAACTGCAAAGCAAGACCCTGTCTCAAATAAATAAGTAAATAAATAAATAAAATGTATGTATGTAGACTAGAAAAATGCTAGAATGCTATTGAATTTGCGTTTAGGCATGTAATATGTGAATACTTTTTTGTTGCTGTAACTGTTATTTTTTGGGGGGGCAGGGTCTCACTACGTAGTCCAGGCTGACCTTGAACTCCACAGTAATCTTCCCACCTCAGCCTCCTTGAGTGCTGAGAATACAGGCACTGTGCCACCATGCCTGGAAGTGAATACTTGTTTTAGATTATGCAAAACGTGAAATATGAAATACATGTCCTTCCTTGGACTTCCTGTCCACTTTAAGGTCCATTCCATGTCTATTTCAACCGCTGTTAAAGTCTTTTGAGGCCCTTTTTCTCTGCATCTTTATCTTGAGAAACTGGTTGCCAAAATAGTCACCAAGAGATACAAGTGGTCTGCACAGAGGGGTAAGATAGTAATAGACTAGTAGAAGTGTAGTCACATGGGTGGGTGGGAACATGATGAATAGGTGTCTGTACTGGCAATATGTTATTTATTTATTTACTTATTTGGTGGAACTGAGGATTGAACTCAGAACCTTGCACTTGCCAGGCAGGCAGCAGTACCACTGAGCTACATTCTAGGCCCCAGCAATGTTTTATTTCTTAAAATGAATCGCAGTCTATGACTGTTACTTACATATTTTTATTAGTGCCATAAATACTTCATAATCAGTTCAGAAAAGATTGCAGTATTGACAAAAGCTTAACAGTTGTTAATATGTTATTTTCTGGTTTTGGATTTTTCTTTTTTTATATTGAATTTCCAAGACTGCAATAAAATGCAGCTGTTATAGGGTAGAATTCAGGGCCTTCCACATTCTAGGCAAGTGCTCTACCAGTGGTCCATACCCCAGCCTAGATTTTTAAAATAGGTTATGTATTATCAGGTTTGTGAAAAACTGCTTTATAGTAAACCTGCATTGCTTACATAGCTTTTAAGAAGCATATTTTCTTTGGGGGCCTGGGATTCATTTTAAGCTAGTTCTAGTAAAATAGAAAGGTGTTATTTAATTTTAAATATCTATTCTTCATGTACCTGAGTCTCAGTGTCAGAGTACCTGCTGCTGCTTGCCTCAGGGTTGACGCTGCGATTCAAGTGCAGTAGTAGCCACAGGTTTCATCAGGTGGAATTTTGCAAAAGTCTGGATTGGAATGTATTGAGTTGGACCTGTCCTTAGATGAGAGTCATCAACAAAAGGACCCAGGGGACCCAGATCTGAGGAAAAATTATCCATAAATGGTGTGTTGGTTCACCCTACCTTGATTTCATTGTCATCTCTTTAGTTACTATGAAGTCAAGTAATGCAGAGTATAAGTAGTGTTCAGCCTCTTTGGTTCCCTGCTTTGTGAAGGGACTTGTCGTCCTATTGTACATAACAATCTGCTGATTTCAGGACGGCAGTGCTCGCCTTGATAAGATGCACAGATGCTGTTATTGAATGCGGCTATTTTCTGTTGCAGAAGGACCATATGGCAGGCACTTGTTTTTCTTTCTGCTTGGTGTGATTAGATTACTAAAATGAAAGGTTATTGTACATTCTAGTAGTTATCTAGTTCTAACTGACCTTAAGGAATTAAATATGTTAAAGTATTATAAGCCTTCCATATATTCCACTGGTTTGAAAAGACATCTTCATTCAGAAATTGCGTTTTGGATTGCTTTCACCAAAATAGTTGTATAGTTGTCATAGTCTCGTAAATTTGAGTATTGTGCAAAGGGTTTATTTCACAATGAAATCTGGAAGATGGCATTTTGTGCTTTTAAAATAATCTGAAAGACAAATGTAATGTGTCCAAGTCTGAAGAGTTTGACACGATGGAAACTTCTCTGTTCTATTAGTATGCAAGGAATTCCACAGAACCGAGTTGTGAGTTAGAGAACAGATTAGAACTCTTTATTTGAATTTGTGAGTGTTCATGTTTTGGGAAAAGTAAGACAGACCAGAGCAAACTTCACTTATTACTGTAAGAAAAGATGAGATGGCGATTTTATTTACTTTCACCCAGAGACTTGTGCTGTTGAATCTCCTGTGTGATACTGGGTATGTTTTTGATTTGGAGTTGGTCACTTGTGCCTTTCACTGTTGTTATCTTCATTCCAAATAGACATCTGTCAGAGCAAGACTAGTGCTGGTGTGGAGAGCTTGTGAGGATCCTCCACTGCTTTGCTCTTGCAATCCACAGTCTCCCAACTTGTGTTATTTATCCATTGCATCACTTTGATATAGTTTAAAAGAATTTACACTCTTAAAACGCTCTCTTCCTCCAGCTCACAATGCAGAGAGTGTCCTCACACGTCCGTGGACAGCACTGGGTTTGCGGCTGCATTTAGATGTGCCTTGTTGATCTGGGTTAGCTGTGATGATCCGTGCAGGACTGTGCTAAGATGATTTTGTGATTAGTAGATACTTTGGTAGTTACACCTTGAGGTATCTAGACATCCTTAATGCCTGGTATCTTCCTGATAAATAAAAACTACAAAGCACAATGAGAAGCTGTCCCCATGGGTTTCCTGATCCCATCATTGACCTGATGAATCAGCACCTCTGAGGAAGCTTCCAGAATCTTAACTTTAGAGTGGGTGTCCTGGTGAATTTATTGTTCACCAAGTCTGAAAACAAGAAGACAAATGACTTTCACAGTTTTTTCTAAGGTCTAAGTTCTTATGGTACTCTGCAAATGAAAGTCATTGCAAAGAAAACAGACAGAAATGTGAAGGGAAATTTTAAATAGCTGGTAGCTAGTAGCCACTTCAGTATTAAAGTACAATTCCTGTGTTTGTGATGGGACAAATTTTTTATGTAGTTGCTAATGATTCCTCACTGGTAGCAGCAGTCATCCTGTCGCTTCCCGTTGACTTCCTTGTTTTGCAGTGTGATTGATAGAACCATGCATGGATTGCACGAAGCAGAGTAACGCAGACCAGCAGTAGCATCCGGGTGCTGGTGTTGCAAGGTGGTGCGATTTGTTCAAGTCAGTGAAAGTGATAGAGGTCACAGGGCCCCTGAAGCAAAGGATCTTGTAGAATGAGGCCTGTTAACTCTTGGGAAGAATGTAGTGATGTTGATGGGCAGCTCCAAGAGAGCATTGGTATTCCAGTTGAGGAGGAGAATCAGAGAAAACTGATGCCTTTGAGTGCAGTGGTGTAGAGAAGGATGCATTTTTTTCGCCCTGGGAGTGAGGGTTAGTGTGAGCATACGTCTTTGAGTACTGACGAGAAATGGTGAAAAAGAGGTAAAAATGTATTGATAGAAGAAGGAACCACAGTAGTGACCAGATTTTCCTTTAGCATTTCTTCTGGTCCGTGCCACTGAGAGTGAATAGAAAAACTTAGCTTTTAAGTTGACTCAAGTGAAGATATTTAAGCAGGTCAGACATAGCTTTGTAAAAGCTTCAAGTAATGTTTAAAAAATGTCTATTTTTGGTGTAATACATGTTTGCAGTTCATAATGATTGCATTCACTGTGGAGAGTTGGCGCATGTACATAACACATCTGTGTTCTCTTTGCTTTCTTCCTCTTACCTCTTGGACCCTTGCAGTTTGCAAAAGATCTTTCCTTGTTTCTTATCATGTGTCTTTTATTTATTTTATACTTGGGGTTTCTTGTATAAGAAAAACCATGCAATATGAAGCTTGTGTGTCTGGTTTATTTCATTTAACATGATGGTCTCAAAATATATCCATTTTCGTTATGTACCTTAAATTTACAGCGGAGTAGTATTGCACTGTGTGTACATACTGCATTTTCTTTGTTCATTCATCAGTGGATGGACAAATAGGCCTGAAGTCATTCTTCAATGCCCAGACAGTTCAGGATTCTGAAACTGTAGCTGCTGTTATTTCTGACCTTTTGGTCTCTGCTGCCTGTGAGCACCCGTGACCATCACAAGCACAGTTGAAACACTCAGTGCTCTCAGGAAGTTCCAGTGCAGACTTGGTGACAGATACTCAGCATCCAGGCACCGTCTTTGGAGAGACCAGGTGCCATGTGATATGAGCCAAATAGAATTTCTAGCTGAAGATGGGACAGAAGCATTGTCACAGCAGGTGGAATTCCATCAGCCCTCAATGGGAGTGGTGCAGTCTTCGCAGTTCAGAGAGGGATGTGGAAGAACTGCTTTTCCTTGTTTACTCCTTGGTTGCTGCTGCCACTGTCAGCTGTCTTATTTGACCAACATGATGTTTATTTTTCACTAGATTTTTTATTCATACTTGGGATACCCAGGAAAAGGTGCCGATGCTAAGGGATAGCACATCCACGCACAGTGAAGGAGGAGCTCAGTGACAGAGGACAGAGTGTGGCAGAGGAGGTGGATGCTCCTTGCTTTCCCCGAACTGTGGCCAAGTGTTTTGTTTTTGTTTCTGTTTTAGATTTTAGGAGACAGGGTCTTGCTATCTTGCCCAGGCTGGCTTGAAGTCTTTCATTTAAATAATCTTCCTGCCTCCATCTCTTGAGTGCTGGAATGTTTGGCATATTTTTGACAGGAAAAAGTATGTCTTTTCCACCTGTGTTAACTGGCTTTGACGCGACTGCAGACAAGGTGAAGATGTGAGTTTCTTATAGGGATTTTGAACTTTAGAAATCAGTTGGTGACATGCACTGCTTTGGGAGACAGAAAATACCACTCTTGGGTGTCACTGAGAGTCACAGACACTGAAAGACCAAGAGGGAGTTTAACGAATAACTTCATGCCAGCGAATTTGACAAATGAGACTCTAAGCTATACCTTCTGAGATACAAATTGTCAAAACCAATACAAAGCAAAAAAGCTGAATTGTACCATATGTGTTAAAGAAATTGCATTTCAAATGAAAAACCTCCCACAACGAAGACTCTAGATCCAGCTGGTACATCTTTAAAGCCTTAACTTTAAACACCACATGTTTAAGGAAGGATTCGTACCAGTTCTTACAAACCCAGACAATAAAGGCAGAGGAACACTTCTGTCCTTTTGTGAGACCAGAACAGCTCAGTAACAGTGAGAAAAGGGCACTGTAATTTAGGCCAATAACTTTGATGTTTATAGATGTAAAAATCCTTAAGAAAAGTTTAGCTAATCAAATCTAGCAATATTAAAAAGGATAATTTATCATGACTAAGTAGAATTTATCCCACTAATGAAAAATGACTATATCATTAAAAATTCAATGTCATTTACCATAGTAACAAGATAAAGGAGAAAGTTCATGTAATCATCTCTCAGAAAATCATAGAAAGCATCTGACTAAAACGTAGAAGTCATTTTTCATAAACCTCTCAAAATTGGGACTACAATAAAATTTTCTCAGTTTGAAAAGGTACCTATTAAAAACCTATAGCTATGATACTTTCTGGCAAAATATTGAACATTTCCCTACAAAAATCAGGAACAGGCAAAGATGTCTGCTCTCAACATTTCAGTATCATTCTAGAGGTGTTACTTAATGTAAAGTGGTATGAAAAAAACAAAAGAAAAAAGTCACTTTGCAGACATGATTGTGCACATAGAAAATGGTAAGGAATCTTAAAAAAAAAAAAACCCTAGCACCAATAAGTGAAATTTTTTATAATGAGAGATGCAGGATTATTTATTTATTTATTTATTTTTTGAGACAGGGTCTCGCTTTGTAGTTCAGGCTGGCTCTGAGCTCACTGTGTAGCCCAGGCAAGCCTGGAACTCAGCAATCCTCCTGTCTCTGCCTCCCGAGTGCTGGGATTACAGGCATGAGCCACCATGCCTGGCACTGTGGTATGTGGTATTGATTGCTGGTGGGCATGAGTCTTCACGCCCAGCATTGTATGTGGTTACCGGGGATCGAACTCAGGACCTTGCGCTTGCGAGGCAGGCACTGGAACCACTGAGCTAACCCTCTGGCCCAGAGATGCAGGATTATTATGCAGTGCCTTTTATTTCTGTATTCCTGTAGCAAGCAATTGGGAAATAAAATTAAAGGTGTTATTACTCCAACATTTTAAAGGAGACCTAAATTGAGACTTAGTCACAAAGTGCTCCTTTAGAGCAGACTTTTGTAAAAAATAGACAAGCATTCTAAAATGTATGTGGAAATGCAAAGGACCTGGAATAAACAATAGTTTTGAAGAAGAATGATGTTGGAAGACTTCAGTACCATTTTGTTCATACTAAAAACCACAAAAAGAAAACAGTGTAGAATTGGTGTGAGGGTTAACATATAGAAATATGGATGACAATAAAGAGTTGGGAGGTCCATTATATGTATAATTTATTTATAAATTTATATATGGGGCCAGAGATTTAGCTCAGTGGTTCCGGCGCCTGCCTTGCAAGTGCAAGGTCCGAGTTTGATCCCGGTAACACATAGAATGCTGGGTTTGGTGACTCACGCCCACCAGCAATCAATACCACATACCATAATGCCAGGCGTGGTGGCTCACGCCTGTAATCCCAGCACTCAGGAGGCAGAGACAGGAGGACTGCTGAGTTACAGGCTTGCCTGGGCTACATAGTGAGCTCAGGGCCAGCCTGAACTACAAAGCGAGACCCTGTCTCAAAAAAAAGAAAAATTTATATATGAATATGAAATCATTTGAAGTATAATAGTTTCAGCAAGTGGTGTAGAACAAGTGGATATTCATAGAAAAAGTAACACTTGCATCCTTATGTGAAATTACATAGAAAAGTTGACTCAAAGTAAATCAAATCTAAATATAAAAGCTGACTATAAAACTAATAATGAGAAACAGAAATATGCATGGCTTTGGTGAAAACAAAGATTTCTGAGATGGGACACAAAAAGCATTATCCAGGTGAAAAAACAACAAAGGATTAATTAGATTTTATCAAAATGAAAACTTCTACTTTCTGTAAAACACCATTAAGAAAATGAAATCAGGTAAGACACAGATTGGCTTGCTTCCAGAATATCCAAGTATAAAGAATTCTTTAAAATTCAGTAATAAGAAAACAACCCAGTTTTGTAAGTGAGCAGAAGCTGATCTCCATAGAAAAAGACATCTATGTGAATAACAGATAGGCACACAGAAGTATGTTCAGCAGCATCCATAGTTAGGGAAAGATGCAAATTAAAACTACAGTGAGCTACATTCACTGGAATAGCTAAAATTAAAAAGAATTGGAACACCGAGTGTTGATGGGCAAGTGGAACTGAACTCGCACTCTGCCACCATTCTTCCAGGTTCTCAATGTCAGACATCACTATTAGACACTTACACAAATAGCTGACACCCCAGGTGTGAGACACCCTGACATCTCCCAGTAACAATCACATAGTTTGTCCCTGTACTGGTTCTACTCATCAGTCAGGAAGAGAGGACTGGCTGCTGCAGTGGCGCCTGCCCATCTGCAGGGTTCCAGAGACCAGGCCCAGGTGGGTATGAGCTCCCGGTCAGCCAGAGCTCAGTGGCTCATGCCAGGCAGCCAGAACTGCACAGCAAGACTGTCTCAGAGGAGCAACGTGGATGAATCTCAGAGATGCTGGGGAAAGGAAGCCAGACTTGCAGAAGTCTATGATGTGTGATTCCACTCAGGGAAACCTCTAGAACAGGGTAGATCATCTGCAGTGATAGAAAGCAGGTGAGCGGTTGTCTGAGATGGGCAGATTTGATAACGAAGTGGGAGGGAAAAGTGATAGGACTCTTGTGTTCTTTGATTGGGTGGTGCTGGTGGTGTGATATGTACGTTTGTCAGAGTTCACTGGAATATATTTAAAGTAGATACGTTGTATTATTTATATCAGCAAAATTGATTAAAAAGGGAAAAATGACAACACCAAATTTCAGCATGGATATGGAACAGCTGAAACCCTGATATGTTGCTGGCAGAAATTTAAAATGCTACAGACTTTTAAAAATCTTTGGCAGTTTCTTACAAATTTCATCTTATATCTGCTTTACAACCCAGAATTTCTATTCCTAGACAGTATTCCAAGAGAAATGAAACACATGTCCACACAGAAGATTACACAGGACTGATCAAAGGGTTTACCCATGGTAGCCCTGGGTTAGAAAAACTCCAATGTCCACTAATGGGAAGGTGGGTGAGAAACTGACATACTCATGTAGTGGGGCTTTTTCAGAAATAATCAGTAGACTGTACAGTCATACATCTGTATGAGTACCAAAACCAAGCTGAGCAGAAGAAATAGACAAAAACGTTCACACACATTTCAATCATGAAGGTTTTCAAACAGGTGGAATCTGTGTGTAAGGACAAGAACTAGCACATTGACTGTCTCTGTGCGTGGAAAGTGAGAGTGTGGTGGGATGGGTGCTGGCAACTGATGGAGTATTCTGTTTCTTATAGTGGCGTTTCCTCATGTGAGATCTCCATGTTACACCATTCAGTTAAAACGCACAAAAGATGAAACTTAACAAAGCAAGCAAGAAAAACAAAAAATGGTGAAGTTGAAGGTTAAAACTGTAAGAGAAAGCATTAAATACTTCACCTCACTATTATATACATCCTCTTACTTGCTTACACTCCCTGTGTATTTTTCTAAAGAGAAAGAACTCCAAATACATTTGTATTCTGGATTCTTAAGATCTAATCTCGAAGTTAAAAAGAAGAATATTTAAGGAGAGAGTCACGCAGTTTCCAGAAAGTTGGATGGATCCTAAGCCTTGAACTTACTTTGTATCTCTAATCTGTGCTCTCAGTTTTCCCTTATTCTCCTAAATACTTTGGCATAATTTGCAACAGTTTTAATTTCCTCTAGATAAAAAGTTTTAAAATTCCTCTTATTTCCTTAATTACAAGTCACATAGAAAAATAAGTGAACTAAAAAATAATTGAAAGTCATACATGGCATAGACTGTTACTTTGTAAAAGTTGTATTTGGGTCTAGTGAGACTGGCATGCTGCTCCTGGGCCACTTGTTACTATACGGCCATACCGTGTACTCGACTGCTTGTCAGATGTGATATTCTGTGCTATTACATAAACGCCCTGACCTGGTTATCACTTTGCTCCTGGAGGTGCAAGCTGGAGCCTGCAGTGTGTCATTGCCTCCTGACCCGCTGCCCTTCCCAACCAAATCCCTGTGTTGGGTTTTCATTGTTTCCTACTCCAGAGAACCAATTAACGCCAACTGAATACCAAACGGAATATGTACTTTAAAAAAATCAAACTGTACAGTATGTTAATTCTCATGAGCAAACTGGTTTGAGGAACCTGAAAAATGGAAGCAGCAGTGATGATATGTTTAAGATTTCCTTTTTAAAGAGCTAAGTCAGGATTCCCTCATTTAAAATATCTTGATAATTTCTGGTTTTGCAGGCATCCTTTATTTAACTTTAGCTCTGGCAGATTGCATAACTTATAAACTGGTGGGGATTTTAGTGTGGTTGGGTTCTGCTTTTCTATAAATAATCTGAACTGGCAAAGTTATAAAAACTGATGTTTTTGTTAGATTCATTTCTAGAAAATTTTGGTTACCATGGTAGTCTAAAACTTTTAGGAATAAGATACTAGTTAGATGTGTGTGTGTGTTTGTGTACATGTGTGTGCATGTGTCTGAGAATAAAAATACACATCGTGAGTACAGAGTGGAAATAGCTGGAACCTCGGTGAGGGGGGTATGGTTGTTAAAGAGCCAGTTAGTCTGTACTCTTCGTTTTACCTGTAAATACATATCAGAATATTTATTAGTCCTTTGACTTCTAGCATACAGTATGTAATTGGATCTATTGGTCTTCAGTTTTTACTGTTTAGTAGGCTTTTAGTGCTTTTAATTTCTGTTACACTGTAGGCATATACTCCTGGTATTTATTGGCCTTAATATATATTTAGCCTTAAAGAACTGTTTGGCTCTGGAAGTGGTAGACAGTTGTGTCTGTTTCCTGGATATGTGCAGTGAGACAAAGTAGATTTAGAGACTTTGGTGGCATTTACAGAGACCATTGAACTCTTATGTAACTCAAGGCTTATTTACCACAGTGCCTGTGTGTATGTTACAGAATTGGAAGGTGGATTCAGGAGGGTATTGAGCAGGTCACTGGCCCACTGCCAGGGTCCCCTTTCCACCTGTCATGTCTTCAGCATGGTAACTGGTCGATATTTTTCTGAGCGCCCATTGAGAGCTGACTCACCTCAACAGGAAGTGAGGTGCACACAGGCTTCTGCTTGTGCTGCTTCCAGCACTGCCCTCTCACAGTGGATGGTGTCATCACATCGACTTCTTGAGTTTGCTTGCGTCTCTCAGCCCTTTCCTGGCCTAGTCATTTATGTCCTCCCTGTTCTTCCTTCTGAGGGGAGGAGGGTCCCCTGCCACTGCTTAGCATTTTCTGACCTCATGACCCAGGTAGAAAATAGGAGGTGAGGTTAGAAATCAAACAAAAATGCACACACATTTAGAGAGAATGAGTGTTTATGTTTTAAAAATTAATACAGTACAAGACACATTGTCATTAATCCTCCTCAAAATATTCTCCCTTGCTTCATGCTCACTTAGACCACTGTTCTTGCCGATTTCCGAAGCCGTTTACAGTTAGTTTGTGTCAAATAAAAACAATGTGTTCTCATCTGCCTTAACTGTTCCTGGCACTTGTGACTTCTGACTACAGAGGTAAACGTTTGAAGTATACAGTGTTTAGGACCTGAAAGCAGCCACAGTTGTACAACTAAAGACACAAAAGAGGACTTCTAGAGGTGCTACATAACACTCACAGAAAAGCTGCAAAATAACATTGAGTGTTTTCCTTGTAACTGTCACCGAGGTTTCCCAAACATAAACCTCATATAACTATCATGTTGTAGACAGGCTGGCCTTGAATTTAGGCAATCTGCCTCAGCCTCCCAGATGCTGAAATTATAGGCACATGCAACCATACCTGGCAACCATAGTATGATTAAAATTAAGAAAATAGTGATCCTGCTCCAGTATTATTAAACTGTAGGCACTGTTTACCATATTAATATTTTAGATAATGGGGCCAGAGGGTTAGCTCAGTGGTTCCGGTGCCTGCCTCACAAGCGCAAGGACCTGAGTTCCATCCCCGGTAACCACATATAATGCTGGGCGTGGAGACACGCCCACCAACAATCAACACCGCATACCACAATGTCGGGCGTGGTGACTCACGCCTGTAATCCCAGCACTCGGGAGGCAGAGACAGGAGGATTGCTGAGTTTGCGGCGGCTTGCCTGGGCTCCATAATGAGCTCAGGGCCAACCTGAACTACAACGCAAGACCCTGTCTCAAAAAGCAAAAAAAAAAAAAAAAAAAAAAAAAAAAAAAA